>CM076970.1:13503851-13521351 GCA_039105355.1 Benthosema pterotum
CATGCAGGGACATATGCTATTGCATATGTACTCCTAAGTACAGCAGGTGTATGCATATACACACGGAAAATAGATATGGATATGCTGGCTGACTGTCCACACACCAACCCCAGCAAGCTCTGCCCTGTACTGTACATGCATGCATAGTACCAGTAAACACGCAAATGCAACTTACACAAAAAATAGATGTAGCACACACACTCAAGCAAGGAAGCCATTAGCAACAGCTGTACACATACATATGCAGGACACACAAACAATACACACACACACACCACACACACACCACACAACACACCCTTTCGACCGATGTCAGTTGTCTAGCTGACTGAGCGAGGTACATTTAGCATGTCCGCCCTGAGGCACTGTGGGATCAGTGATGACCGTGGTTGTCTGTCTCTCACAGACTTGCACGTTTGTGTGCAGGCGCGCACACACACACATCACCACACGCACATGCATGTTGTGTTCTTTTACCGTCTTGTCAGGGTCAAAGAACATGGTTGGATGGATGCTTACAGGCAGAGTCACTCAGTCAGGCAGTCATCAGTCAGGCAGTCAGTCATGAAAACATTACTGGTCCAAGGTAAACGAGCACTTTTAATCAAATGTTGGTAATTAAAAAAAATACAAATGTGAATCTGTTATTTCAATATTCAGCAATATTGAAATCAATTATTATGCAACAGTGTGAAATGTTAATCTAAATTGTAATTGGGAATGTTACAAGCCTGGGACACGAGAATATTTTAGCAAAAATGTTAACAACATTCTCTAGAAGAATTGGAGCACTTTTCTTTACGTGGTAACATGTGGTTATAGATATTTTAGATTGTAGCAGTGAGATCAGTCTTGCTGATCAACACACTTCCTGGATTACATGTTGTCTCGGTAAGGACTGTCCACGATGAGGTGCAGTGCATTGTAGGGAATGTAGTCCAGAGCCACATATTTAAATCTTAAACACTTTAGTTTATGTATCTGCTGTGGACTCATGGTATTTATAGCGTTTATTCAGATGTGTTGCCTGTTTTAGCTGTGCAACGTGTTAATGAGGTCCTTGGTGAATATTGTATGTGTGACTGATAATGATGTTGACCGTATGGATGTCTCCCGGGTGCACACGGGGTTATAAAAGTGCTGCCTCTCTCCTCCCCAGTGTCACACCACGCACAAATGTTAGCATTTGAACCACCATGAAATATTAACGCAATGTCCGGAATGTGCTGCTACTGCTGCTCGCTGACGCACGAGTCGGGAAGCACACGACGAGCGTTGTTGTGTGTGCGTTTCTTAAGATGAAAATGGCCTTTAAGTGTGTGTGGGCGTTTACGTGTCAAAGTGTGTGTTGGATATAAAGTATGTGTGTGTGTCCCAAGTGTGCTCCCGGTGTATGTGTGTGTGTGTTGTGCGCGTGTGTGCATGCATGCGTTCTTCTTTTCTTTTTTTTTTTTGTTTTATCTCAGTGGCTGCTTTATAAGTGCAAGTGTGCGTGTTTGAATGAATGAAAAGCGCATCTGCCTGAACTGCATATGTGTGTGCGTTTTGCATTGCATGTGTGCGCACGCGTGTGTGCGTTTATGTGTCTTTCACAGAGGGGTGGGCGGGTTGAGGTCCGTGCGCCCCGTGGCTGCAGCCCCTAACCCCCCATCCCCCTCCATACCCTCCTTTGTCTGCTCGTCAGTTAGGGATGTGTGTGTGTGTGTGCGGGAACCGAGGTGTTTTGGGGGGGTTGACCTTTACCCTTTACCCCCCCTGAAACCCCTCCGCCGTTGCCCCCTGCGATTCATATGCAAGCGAGCCGTCACCCCTCCATTCTTGGCCTCATCTGCCACGCCTGGCCGGTCTGTTTGTCACGTCTCAAGTTCAAGTCCGGGCCAACCAGGGCATGGGTCAGGTCAGCCCAGGTCAGCAGCCACCAGGCGTTGGGGTGGGTGGGGGGGTGTTGTATCATATAGTAGGTAGGGCTATGGGTTCGCTGGGGCTGCTGGTGTGAGAGGCCAGGGAGGGATTTGGAAATTGGGAGGCCAGTTTCTTTTTTGGGGGGGTCTGGGCTGGGGGTCATGCACTTGGGGTCAGACGCACACTCGGCCCCAAAATGATCCATCTTGGTGATTTTGATCTTGTGCTAAAAAGCTGAAGAATCGTTCCATTAAATTACAAAAAAGAAAGTATGAACACCAGTAAAGAAAGGAAAAAAGGGCATCTGTGAGGGTGTTGAGGGGACTTCATTGTTCGATTTAATTTATATCGGGATGGAAATGTTTGTGATATATAGGCCTACTGTTTGTTGGTATCGCTCACATCTGTGCAACCTTTAAAGCACGAGGAATGTTTGAGTTGTGTATATTGAGAGCTATAGGAATACTATAAAAATAATATTTTGTAAATGGTACTTTTTATACTATATTATAACTATATTCTATTATAAGTTGGTCATTTGTATCAGATTATTCCAATCTCTCTCTTCTTTGCTCTTGTGCTTAGCTTGACGTCTATTTTAATGTGTCGTTTTGTAATATTCTAGGAATATTGACACTATTATTTGCAATGTGTATGTTGCATATAACCTGTGCACAAGCTCACACTTGCTGTAACACGTCACAACACAATGTGTGAGCTGGTAGATGTCGCTATTATTGTCACCTGTTATCGCCATGTTCCAGAATAGGGATGCTAGAGTTCATGTGCTTAAAAGTTAGCACATTTTAATGTCAAGAAGCATCGCTAAGCTATAATAACGTTCACTTCCTTCCCCCCCTTTATTGACAACCTGGGGTGTTGGTGCTTTTGGGGGGGAGGGTGTCAGGGTCAGGGTCAGAGTGGGAGGGGCCGGGGGCCAAGCTAGCCAGACGGACGGACAGACGTGGACTTGACATTGAGTGGCTGAGTGGATTAGATGGGATTTGGGGAGGCTGCTTGTATTCAAATGCTCTGTCACTGAGGAGGTGACTTTTAACCATTGAAACCTACAAAATTGATGTCTTTCAAATCCAGTTTCAAAACAGTTTCATGAAAAACCTGTGTGGCTTATATCAGTGGTGCTCAAGCATTTTCATGTCAAGGACCCCCAAAATGGAACTCATCGTTTGTGCAGGGAAGCAAAGATTCAAGTTAAAAGTATTGGTTTAATTCACATATATATGTCTATTGGTAGTAAAGGGAAGTTAATCGTGGCCTCATATAGTCTTCTGAATGGTGTGACTGATTTCATGACTTAAAGCACAATTAACATACAGTACATTCTAAAAAATGTTTTTAATTCTTAATGTCATATTGCATGTCCCTCAAGCTTATTTCTAATGGTTTGAGCCTCAATCACCACTGATATAAGCAGTCTTGTCATGTCTTTTTGGACAGTTTAGCTGCCTGCAGTACCACAATGTCCTGAGGTGGTGGAGGTGCTGATATTCACATTATTTTATAGTTGAGTCATTATAATGCTGATGCTATATAAAACCAGGCTTGCTTAAATTCCATGTCAACTTGGAAAATCAACAATGGCGGACATTGTAAACAAGACTGAAGATGAGGAGGAATTATACAAAGTAGGGTGCCTTGATGACATCATCATGAGGCCAAAATCAAAAAAGTTGCTCCTGAGAGTAATTTACATTAAAGCTCCTATATGATATGAAAGCTTGATTGTTCAAAGTTGATATGTGGAAAAAAAAAAACACACCAAAAACACACAAGTCATGTTATCTCCCCTTTAATATTAACCTGAGTTTAGAGAGTGTTTGCGCAAACATTCTATATCGATCTATGGGATTCCATTCTGTTCCATGCGTGTTCCATGTTCTGCCGCACATGGCTTATGGCTCAATATTAACATGTCCCAGTCCTTGAACCGAGAAACTACATTCATGTTTTCTGCACTAAAGGCAAATACAGGCGCGCACACACATGTCCTTCAACATCTGCACCATAAAGTTGCCTCTATTGACAGTGAATGAATGCAATATCCTGTAGATTGAAGATTCTCCTCCAACGGTCATTGTGCTTTCAACAAACTATTGTCTAACACAACATTGTGCAAGTCAACAGAAAACATGCAGTAAACACTCAAGCCACTCAAGCTGAATAATAATAACAACAAACAACTAATAATAAATAAACAAAACATTCCACTTAGAAACGTTTTTTGAAGGAAGTTTAAACATTCGTCTTTGTTTCTTTGGACAAAGTAACATTTCTTGGCAGAGATGCACTGCTTCACAAGGTCCAAGGATATTATATTAAGTGGGGGAAAACAATACCTTTCCACCACATCCACCAACATTAGACCAGCTGCTGTGTTTGTGTCATTCCTTCGTGATAATGGCTGAGGCACGGCTCGTTTGAAAGACAGCAAAACAGTACGCCACGTTCCTGGTTGACTCAGGTTGGATTGTTTTACGCTGAGAACTCTAGTGCTAACTAGCTAGTAAAGTCATTTCCAATCGCGTCCGCCTGTTGGTGTGTGTGTTGGGGGGTGTTTTAGCTACTTTTTCAACAGTATTGAAGTAGGCATTAGATACAAAGTTGATTCATGGAGATGCAATTTTTTTGCCCAACAGCTACGTTTATACAGCCGTATGTGCACTATTACATTCCCATTGTCATAAATGGTGCTCAAAACAAAGCATATTTAAACTAAAGCATATCCCCATGGGATAACAAAACCATGGGGTTGTAATTGTTGAGGCATTAGTTTCTGTAATACGGATAAATATTGGCAAACACAGTAGATGTACAAGCTTGCGACGAGAGGTTGTGGACCTTTTTTAATTTTTATGACTTATATGTTTTTATTCTCCATGAATTCAAGGCTTCATTGGATGTGTAATTCATATAAAATAAGTGACCTAAGGTTTTTTACCAGATAATCCTAATATCCGGCTGGCGTATTAAGGTGGTCCCAAGCACTTTTGAGATTCTTGTGGGCCCCTGATCCAGAACATGTTGGGAGATTGAGCTTGTGTAGGAAACTTTTTAATTTGGCAGAATCAAAATGGTATCATTGTATCTGCACTGTCAAGAGGTGGTAATTACACAAAATGAAAGATTTATGTAACAGAATGTTTTGTCGCTGTACTAAAATTGAAAGTTGACACAGTTGTTTCTGTATTCTGTCTGATTGCCTCCAATCTCACCACCTTCTGATTTTTTTTTGTTTTTAATCATTTTAAAACACATAAGCAGGCATTCTATCCCTTTCCAGAAAAGGCTTTAAAAAATGGATGCACATTATCTTCCTGACCGAGGGATGACTGGTACTTGGCGGCTGACAACCATGACAGCCTGCCATTGATGGCAATTGCCATGTTTTCTTCCTGAGTGGGGGAAAAATCACTATGTTCCAAGCAGACAAACCTCTCTGTACTTCACAAATAAAAACCTGTCAGCATTTCAACTGCTATACCGTGGTTTTACCCGAGCCTCTCGCTGATCAAATTACATTCAACGTCCATGCAGTTTCAGAAAATGTGCTCAAAATACAGAAAAGGAACAAACAATGTGCGCGGGTGAGCCAGTTCATTACAGACTCTTGTAAAACGTTGCTGCTTATATGATTCTATTCACTAGGGCCAATTTCCTCCATATCGCCAGGCAGTGATCATTTAGACAGGGATTATGTTTTGATTTTTTTTTGGTCAATAAAATATGCAGAATACATTTTAAATGAAAGCAATTCAATACACAAACTGTGGATGACACCATTCGCCATCATTAATCAGTACACTTTACATCAGGGTCCACTTTTTTCATTTCATTTAGGGACTTACAAATAACTTCCATACAAAAAACAAAGTAAAAAAAAACAAACATAAATCATCATAAACAAAGTAAAAAGGAAAAAATACAGTAATGGAAAAAAGGGGGCGGGGGACAATTTGACCAAGAAGAGGATGACACATATGACTCGTTTTTGGCTGTTTAGCACTGAATGCGTTACAGTAGGAGTGGGTGATGGGAGGAAAAAGCATACTGTAAATATGGAGAAGTAAAAAACAAATCCAGGAACATTAGCTGGGCTTAAATTGAGATCCTGTTCAGCCGTGCTGGAGAGCAGGGAAAGCAGGGAACATTAATAGATATATAATAAAATGAAATGCTCCTTCACGGTCGATTCAACAGAAATATAAATGGCAAAATCGCATCATTAGAGGTTGTTAATGTGCTGGGAATGTTGCAGGGAAACAAATAATGGCCTTATTCTTGTCTAAATGTCGAAACAAGCCTTTTAAACCCACCACTGTCACCAAGGCGTCCATCTCTCTCTTTCTCGCTCTCTCACACATGTGTGCACACACATACATACACACACACACACACACAACAACACACACACAACACACACACCACACACACACACTCACAGAGACACACACTCGGTTAACAAGGATGATATGAGTGAGGAAACTGTAGATAACCCAACCCCACACATCAAATGAAATCTCGCCCCGCGACACCACCTGGCCATCCCAAGGAAAAACATGAAAAAAGAGCAGAAAGTGAGAGAGGGAGGAATATAACCTAGTTGTGGTGGGTCAAAGGAGTGAGAGAGAGAAAAGAACCGGTCACAGAGTAGACAGAAAGGAAAAGGACAAGAGGTACTATACGGAGAGAGGGATGGGGGAGAGAGAGAGAGATAACTCAGAGAATGAAGAGACAGAAAAGGTGAGGAAGGGTTCTGAGATTGAGAGACGGAAGGGGTGTGTGTGTGTGTGGGGGGGGGGGGGGGGGGTATGGGGGGGACAGACCGACAGACAGCGGGGCATTAAATTCATGGCCTTTTTTATTTTCCTTGCTGAAAATCAATACTGTCTACTATGGATGAGGTGAACTGTGGACACCAGTGGTTGCAGGCCACAAGGAGGAGGAGGAGAAGGAGGTGTGTGTGTGTGTGTGTGTGTGTGTGTGTGTGTGTGTGTGTGTGTGTTGTGTGTGTGTGTGTGTGTGTGTGTGTGTGGTGTGTGTGTGTGTGTGTGTGTGTGTGTGTGTGTGTGTGTGTGTGTGTGTGTGCGCGCGCGCGCGCGAGAGAGAGAGAGACGGGGGGTGGTGGGGGGGGGGTGGCGTTTGTCGAGAGAATCAGTGACACAGCTACTGCGGGCCCGCGTAGAGTCAGAGAGGAGGAGACTCGTGGGGGATGGGTTGGGGTTGTGTGTGTGGTGGCTTGGGGGGTAGGGTAGGGTTCATTAAGTCTGACCAGCGGCACTGTTGGCCAGTATAGCAGCAGCAGGCCTTTTGTCCGGGGGTTGCACAGGAGCGCACGTACGTGTGTGTGTGTGTGTGTGTGTGTGTGTGTGTGCGTGTGCGCACACGAACGGCAGGCTGATGGATGTGTTGTTGGCCCACTCTCATTGTAACGGACACCCCTCCCCAAGCCTGTATCATCCACTGTGGATCATTTGGATAATGTCTGGCAGATGTTGCTGTCCACGCTCTGTGCGTATAGAGCTCATTTACTATGCCATGGCCATGGACAAAATTGTTGAACTTTGGGGGAGGGGGGGCAGACCTGCTGTTCCAGGGTGTTACTCTTGACCAGAACTCAGCATAGTTCTAATCTTTCCTCGTAAAATCAGTGGAAAAAACAGAAGAAAAGTATTGCATGAGCACTTCACCACTGTTCAACCTAGCTGCATTTATTTGGTCCTTACTCATGTTCTTGATAAAACACCACCCTTTCTTTCCTGTCTGACAGATTATTTTTATTTACAGTAATTTTATTTTAAAGGGGAATTCTACCCATTTTCAACATTTTACAATGTCATTAATATACCTTAAAGATGTTGTGAGGACAAGATAAAAAGTTTCCCCATTCTGTGTTTTAGAACTGGAGGTCTGGTAAAAAAAATCATTAACATGGTTGAAACATAGAATGATGATGTCATCAGGTCTTGGGGCCAATTATACAAAGCTTGGCTGAAAAGTGGTGTAGTGGTCCTTTAGCCATTAAGACCCGAGTCCTATCTTACAGAAAGCGGCATGCTGATTGTCAGTTCTCAAATTGTTTTGTGCCAAGGACCCCCTCCCTCGCTCCTTCAAGACGAGATTTATGTTTAAAAATTCCATGCATTACATTTTGAATAGAGCGAATGGAAACAGATTGACAGTCTTAACCTTGTAGAAGTGTGCCAGACAAACTCTGCTCTTGGAACACTTTGTCATGTATGAAACCCTTTTTGGCAAGCATTGCCAACAACACTGACACATGCTCTGAAGCTGTTTATTTCATTCTATTTGCACTCTATTTAATTCTACAACTAGCTGGCTCAAAAGGGGGGCATTCAAACTTGTGACCATTCTTCTGTGAAATGTGATTTCACACAAACTAAAAGCAGTCAAATACACACGCTTAGTTGTTTGTTTGTTTTTTCGTGTGTGTGTGTGTGTGTGTGTGTGTGTGTGTGTTGTGTGTGTGGTTTTGTAATTGCTACATGGTGGGGACGTCCGTTGACAGCACACTCACCAACTGGGGACCCAAAATCCATCTGGGGTCCTCACCCGAGGTCCCCACACCGTTTATCATTTAATTCAATCCAGAACATTGCAATTATGTGCCCAGTGAAGTTCTGTGAAATGTCCCACTTGGTCTTTAAAATCTGAAAAGTGTGTTAAAGTGTGCTAAAAGTGTGCTAGAAGTGCCTCCAGTGGCTACAAACAGGTACTGCACAGGAGTGTGAAAAGTTTACACACTTCCTGCTGTCTAGCCAATGGGAGAGAACAACCCCCCCCCCCCCCTCTCCCCAGTTAATTAACGACCCGCAATCATAATGCTTCAGGAGAGTAGGAGAACAACCCCCCCCCCTCTCCCCAGTTAATTAACGACCCGCAATCCCTGTGCCTGGGCAATTTGAATTCTCTGTCTGTTTGTACAGAGTGGCACTGAGTGTCAGAACAGTTTGGAGTTTAAAAGCATACAGTTTTCTTACAATATCGTTGTTGACATTATTGCCTTTGTAAACCTTTTAGTGTTTTAAGAAGTATATGTTCTTTAGCATTGCCGAATACTATCAGCAAGGGTAAAGTATATTCAATGAATAATTTTCAGGATTCAAAATCAAAAAAGGCAAAAAGCAGCAAAAAGCAGCAAGCTCAAAAAAGTTTATCCAAAATAGGAACCTGATTCTTAAAAGGTACCGTAAGTCATTTGGGTGATTTGAAAAATCCCACTGGCCTGGCCTCCCGGTAACAAGATCTGCACACTAAATTTTGGGGTTCAACCACCATTACTCTACTAGCTTCCAAGCTGTTAGGTAGAAATATTCCTATTATTAATGCTGTTTTACACAGTGGTTCTCAAATTGGATTCCAGGGAATCTTGACTGTATACATCCCTAATTAATTATGAACATCATTGTGTCAGGTTAGATGATATGTCCATTTGGTTCCATTTATAGACCATATATTTTTCTGTTCCATTTATAGAACAGAAACATATTATATAGTATACAGTATACACTGAAGCTGTGTGTAAAGTTGGTCTGACCTCTTCAACAGCTTGAACTGTCAGCTAGACTCTGGCCCATCCCCCACTCCACTCAACTGTAGCACTCTGTAGCATCTTTCATTCAGTGTGGACTGGAGTGGGGGTGTGCAGGTGCATTGATTACAAGAAATTATACTCCACTACATCTCAGAGCCAAACATTGTTAAAACATTAGGCCCACTGACCCACTACAATCATTTAAAAGGTATAGTAAGTGATTTGTGTGTTTTGGGAAATCCTCAGTCCTACTGGTTACAAGATGTGCACATGCACATACTCTACAGTGGGGGTGAAGTGCACACCTTACCTTACCATAATGAAGCATTTTAACAGAAAAAATTCAGCATGGAACACGCAGTAGGACAGGGGTCTCAAACTCAATTTGTATGATTCTTATGGGTATCAAATAACATATAAAAATGGTAATTATATAATAAAGCTGGTGCTCCGTATTTCAATAAAGGGAACTTCTTATTTAAGTAGATCCAGTTTGATCAGTTCAGTGAGTAGAGTAGAGTGCTGCTGCAGGAGAGAGCTTCACACTTCTACCATACTTACCCATTTGTCCTAATATTATCCTACGCAATTAAAATACATAAATACAAACCCATTACACCCAATAGTAGGCTACTAATGAAATAATTAATCAACACACCTGCAAGTAACCCAAGTGTAGCTTTTGAATGTCATTTATTCTGCTTTCTGAGCTGACTATGGCTTCTGGTTGGCCCTGCTGGTTTAGGACAGATTTTATTTGTGCTGGTGTGTAAGGCTGTATACCGAAGCTTGGGATTCGAACCACTCGCTCGCTAAGGTCGCCACACGAACGAATATTAATGTTCCCGAACCATTCGATTTATTTATTTATTTAACTTTTCCCCCCATCTAGTAGATGTGCGACATCGAGGGGTCAGAAACTCGCTGTGAAACGCGCTGTTACTGCAGTTGGAAATGCATTGTTTTCAATGCTTCGAAGCTCGGCCTGAATTTGCTGTTCGATGTTCGAAGGGCAAATTAAGCCCTAGTATACACCACTACTGGTTTGCCTGGATCTGACCTGCCTGAACGTTTGCCATAGCAGGACATAGCATACATGCAAACACATTTGTCCAGTAGTTTCTTTCTAGTGTCTCAATCAATCTGAAACAGGTTGCACATGACCGCAGCTGCGACATGCAGTGAGGCTTTCCAACTGACTGGCTGTAGGCCTGTTGTTCTTGCAAAATATATAAATGATAGTTTGGAAACAATGCACCCTTATCGGTCTGTAACTACTGTAGTGTACAAATGGAACACATAGACCCATTAGTTTGTACTCGCAATCTGAAAGCTCACAACACGACTTCCAGGGGGTCCCCAGCTAAATGACAATTTTAATCCAAATTTACCCTTACCCTAACAACACACTTTTTCATTGCATAATAATAATGATAACACTCTTATTAGAGTGTCAAAACACTGCCATTTACTACTTTTATATAGAAATTAAAATTAATATTATGCAGAATTTAGTACAGCCTTTAAGCCGGCCCTCCACAATATTTTCTGTATCTCATTTGGCCCCTTGGGAAAAAATAATTGTCCACCCCTGATTTAGCTGCTTATGAGCTTATTATCTATTATTATTATTAGCCTATTATTATTATGCTGATCCATTCGTTATATTGGCCCAACCAGCCAAGCTTGAATCACAGACCACATGGACTTGCCACTAAAGCTGCAGGTTCACTCCACAAACATGCTGGCCTCACAATTATTTAATTCCTTTTGGCCAGTGGTTTTAGACCTTTTATTATTTATTCATAATTTGAGCCCCGGGCCACCATTTGATACATTTTAGCCCCACAGACTCCAAAACTACACCTATATTTGTTTTGCTTTTGTCCACAATTCCAGGCTGGATTTTGGAGAAAACAAAATAATCAAACGTACAGATCAAAATGACCATTAATCTTTTACATTTTGTCGTTGTGTTGACTTGGGCTAATGCACATGATGAATATTTTATTTTTTGAGAGTGTAAACATGAAACAAATGGACCTGCAACTGCAAAGGTACATTTAGTTTCATTTTATGCTCTCATAGAGTTACATCTAGTTAACCAACTTTCCAGCCTGCGGAACACTGGAATCCTTCATGGACCACTGGAAAAAGCTGCTTTAGGCTACTAAACTAAAGTTGTATTTGCCTGGGACTGCCGCTGCCCTCGTCTCTTCATTCTACACAACAACCGTCATTGGTTATTATTATTGTCGACCTAATCAATCTATCAACTTGATGACAGACTGCTCCATACAGGCAACATCAGTGCGGGGACCACGCACCATGCTTAAACGTGTATGCATGTACTTGATATTGGCCACGCAAGCACACAGTAAGCGTGCACGCAAATTGCTGCATGGATACATGCAGTCACGTTTTCAAAACCACACGTCTGCATTACGATGGGAGATTTTGTGTCCTGTGTGTGCTCAAATCTCCTACACAAAAACAGACACTTTCACCGCTCGACAATAAATCCTGGCGCGGTCATGCGTCTGACGGTGCATAGGTCTCGCTGTAAGCACAGGACTATCCCGCACCATCGTAGAAAATAAAACTCAGGTCCGCGAGCCCGCGACGATCGAAAGTGATGGTCGCTTTCTAGTCCAACTCCACGGAAAACAAAATTGGTCAGCTTGCGGCTACAATGAATTAAGGCTGAACGATTAATCGTTTTTTAAACCGAAATCGCGATTTGAAAAAATGCGATTTGTGAATCGCAAGGGCCGCGATTTTTCGATTTTTAATGTTTCTATTAGAGATCAGCGGATGAGCTTTTTCCCACCCGAAATCCGCACACGCACATCCGTCCGCATCCTTCTGCATTATTTAATCGCCTTGCGACGCTGCAACGCGCCGTGAACGCCGCTATTTATTTACGAGTACGTTCATCACTCACCCCTATCCAGTGACAGCGTCCACGTGCAGCCTTGGTTGTATGTGTATATTCCGTTGCCATAGAAACCCGTACCGTTTACTCGTCCTCGTCCATTGAATCACATTCTCGTCACAACAACGAGTGAACGTCTTTTCTTGCAATGCATCCAGCGCTCACTGATTACCATGCAGTTGCATACCGAGTCCCATGACACACGTTTATTCATCTCCTCTGTTTTAGCTGGTTTTAAACCTAACAGTGATGATTTAAACTTTACTAGCGCTAAAGGCTGCGGGAGCGACCATTATGAACCCCACCGCAGTTCCAGGAACGCTCCCCACGCTGTGATTGCCAGTAATGGCTAACAACTGCGGTGGGATTCATAACACCACGCTGCGGGGATGATGTGGGGTCCTTTCCACTATAGGCGCCCGTTTATGGTGCCTGTCCATAAATGGGCGAATCCAGAGCATCTAGAAATAGCCTACTTTTATTATACGGATGTTGATGTTGGCAAGCTAAATAGTTTTTCAGAAAACAGTTTAAAGACACTTAAAGAATCGGCCTCAGGTCTTATTGAGTTTAGAAGATCTGCAGTATCTACCTGGCTATTCTGATATTCTTGATAAATTTCAAAATATTTTGTTCAGTAAGAAAAGAAGTTGTACTTCCACAGGTTGTTCAGAAACAGAACATGCACCTGTTGATTTCCAATTCCAGACAGTGTGTTGTGAAGAATGTACTTGGAAAATAAATATAATGCCTGTTGGAAGCAATTCATATCTTTTATCCTTATTCAGAGAAGTAAATGACTGTCTTTTGGTATTGGTAATATTAAAATACGTTTTTAATGGACATGGTAAAGATTTAAACCGAAACTGGACTCTTTTAAAAAATAATCGCAAATTAATCGCAATCGCAATATTGCTCAAAATAATCGCAATTAGATTTTTTCCCAAAATCGTTCAGCCCAATGAATGAAGGAAGGGGAGGGGACGATGTTACGGCCAGTAGTAGAGGAGTTGCGACATTGAGGGGGCAGAAAACAGCAAGCGGCCTACTTAAAGTAAAGCGTGATTTACAACGGCCATGCTCGTGTAACATGGATACTATTAGGCATACTACAAAACTATTTAAAGTAAAGTGGTACAGCGGCCGTGCCCGTGCAACATGGACTAAGTGGTTTCAGAGAATTAAAGCTGGGCTGTCGCCTGAGGACTTGTCACAGATAGCTGTCCCAATGCAGAATAAAAGTATGTAGAGCAGCTGCCATTACACCTTTCATGGAAGTGAACGGAGATGTCGCAACTCTGGATTATTTGCCTTTCTGTATGGTGCAACTCTGCTTTCTCTATGGCTCTGGTAGAGTTGCACCCAGTTGTGCTAGGTCTGGACCGTAGCTTTTTGACATCACGATAGTCCGAGTAATTAATTTACTTAGGTATATTAGCCGCTGTGGACGCAGTAGTAGGAGCGCAATTAGTGGCTAAGAACATTGCGGTAGTAGTAAGCAACTATCTTGTGAAGTTTGGTGCAATATGAGCTTGCGGATCTTCTGTGATGGTGTCAAAACTGTGTTGCTGTGTTACTCCAATTGAGTAGCTGTGATGTGATGTGATGTGATGTGATGTGATATTTTTGAGCAAAAATGTAACCAATATGGCTTTAGTAAACTACTATTTTCTTTGGAGGCCTACTGTGGCCCCTAGATTTTTTTAGAGATGATCAAATACAGGAAGACTAAATGAAAAACATAAAAACAATGAAAAAAAAAAAAGATTGTCATTATAATTTTGACCACAAATTCGCTTATTTTGACCATAAACTCGCTTATAGGAACTTTAAGTCCTCATTTGCTTGGTGTGCTCTGCTGCTGTTGCAGTTGAGACCTAACAAAAAAAGTTCTGAAAAAGTTTTGTATTTTGAAAAAATAAATTTCAGTACAACCTGAAAGGGTGTAGATGTGTTCCATAAAGAAGACCTGAAATTGTGGTATGGTCACAAACTGTACTGTCTGATGTAGTGCGCAGAGAAATGCTCTGTCTATACAGATGCCCAGAAAGAGTAATATCTGAAACTGTTGTGTAGTGTTGTCCCCAGAAAGTATGCACTATCTGACCGAGTGTTATCAGATGGAGTCCCCCAGGAGGATGCAATATCTGACCGAGTGTTATCAGATGGAGTCCCCAGGAGGATGCAATATCTGACCGAGTGTTATCAGATAGAGTCCCAGGAGGTATGCCATCTGAGGTGTGCTATGGTGTCCCCAGGAAGGTGGAATATCTGTTGGTCCCCAGATGGATGCGTGGAGTCAGGTCTGGGAGAAAAAGTATTGAATCTTGCTAATACGTGATTTTTTTCAGAGGCGTACCATGTCTAGAAAGGGGTGTCCCCACACCGTTGGTGTCCACTCATGGGTCCCATCATGTAGCATTTACAAGCCTGTGTGTGTGTGTGTGTGTGTGTGTGTGTGTGTGTTGTGTGTGTGTGTGTGTGTGTGTGTGTGTGTGTGTGTGTGTGTGTGTGTGTGTGTGTGTTGATAGAGAGAGAGAGAGAGGGGAGGGGTTGTGTACAACAAACAAAGAAACAATCTACTTTCAGAAAAGCCACCGTATCTAGTATATTGAAGTGGTATTTTCAGCAAGCGATTTCACTGGCAAGGTGGTCTTATTGTAGGCAAGATATTAGTGAATATAAATAACTTTTTGTTCACATCTGGAATGATATGACAACTGGTCGTACCAAACGCTCGCTTGAACCAAAGTAGAAATGCCCTTTCACTTTATTAAAATGTCTTTTGCTTGTTGCTATCTTAAGGCCCTTGTATGACATATAATAACTTTTTGAATTGCGTGTTGTATTGTACTGTGTATTGTAAAACTTTTCCTGGAGTATGTAGTGCTGGGAAAAAATGAAAGTTGTATGAATATAGGTAGCCTATTTCTTTCTTAATAATTTGACAATTTGGCCAATGTTTGTCCAATTCGGTAAGTATTTTCAGTTCATACCTTATTAGCAGAACTCGGACACATACTGTTACAGTATACAAGGTACAACAACATAAAGTAATATGAGGCAATATGAGGCATACATTTGTTGATTACTTTCGATGCAGCAAAGGTCTTTGCTCTTTGGAGAGTTCTTAAATGTCTCTTCACTGTCACCTGGGATCCCCCCCAAAAAATCATGTGGCAACTGGCACCCCCTGGGCCTGGGCGTCCAGGACCAACAGGTTGAGTCTGCTAGTATTATCAATTTCCACACAAGCTTCTACAAAAACCTGTCAAATAGGAACTTCTGACTACTTTTTGAAGGAATATTTTGTCGCCAATACTCTAGTACTAATTTCTACAATAGGATATTGAGACTTTTTCAGATAAAAAATGTGTGTATTTCTTAAGACACTGTCATGACAGGCAGTCAAGGTACAGCGGGATCACACTGTACTGTTCATTGTGCATACATAAAAAATATATCCTCTAGTCTACTGCAATAGTGTCTCCAGGTCCTCAAGTTGGCATACCATTTTATCTCTCTCTCTCTCTCTCTCTCTCTTCTCTCTCTCTCTCTCTCTCTCTCTCTCTCTCTCTCTCCTCTCTCCTCTTCTCTCTCTCTCTTCTCTCTCTCTCTCTTTGTATGCACTTGTCTATACATGTCAGAGAACATACTGGTTACTATGGGGATATACAGTAGGCCTGAGAAATGGAGGGAGCAAGAAAGAAAGAGATGACATGGATGGCAGGACAGACGAACTGTGTGGTGTGTGTGTGTGTTGTGTGTGTGTGTGTGTGTGTGTGTGTGTGTGTGTGTGTGTGTGTGTGTGTGTGTGTGTGTGTGTGTGTGTGTGTGTGTGTGTGTGTGTGTGTGTGTGTGTGTGTGTGCGCGTGCACAATGAATATCATATATAAGGTCTTATAGAAGGAATGTAAGATACTGAACAAGGGGCAGTGAGAGCGCACACGAGAGGAAAGGGAGAGAGAGAGAGGGAGAGGTGGAAACCGAATGAAAGAGAATGGAAGAGAGAGAGAGACAGACAGTGAGTGAGAGAGACATGGATGGAGGGACTGTGTTGTGTGTGTGTGTGTGTGTGTGTGTGTGTGTGTGTGTGTTGTGTGTGTGTGTGTGTGTGTGTTGTGTGTGTGTGTGCGTGCATTCAAGAGACAGAGAGAGAGACAGGGGATGACCAAGGGAGGGGGGGGGTATTATAGAGCGAGGCTCTGGTTTTGAGGTGTAAAGCGTCATAAATAATGGAGGCAGAGCCTCACATTGAAATGCAAAGGCTGGAGCACGGGCGTAGACCCAGGTAATATTGGCTTTTTGAAATTTATTTTTCATAAGCGTGATTCTTCACATACACCCCCCTGCCTCCCCCCCACCACTCTCCCAATGCACACACAGCCCCATACAGGCAGGGCAACAGGGATACTAATGCACCCCCCTTCCCCTTTGCACACACAGTAGATGCACACGCACGCGCACACATACGCGTACACCCGAGACCTACACAACCGCTTATACATGCTATAAACATGCACACCCGTTTTGCATTTTCGAATTTCCTTGGTGCACACGGAAAACCTGAGTAGATTGAATTTGGCCGTTTGGCGGATGGACTTGGCGTGTCAGGAGGAGCGATACTGCGTTATAGGGTTAGTTATCGTGCTACCCCGCCATCAAAGTCCGGGAATATTTCACTTTGTATAATTCAGCCGTCAGTGTGAAGGCAGATGGTGATACTGTCTGTCAGCAGCGAGGCAGATGGTGATACTGTATGGTTGCAAAGATGTCTGAATGTTCATCCGTATTCAGCGTCCGGGACAGCCGACGGAATGGCTCAGTGGATGGAAGATGTTTTTTTTTTTAACCCACTTATAAGAGTAGTTCAACCTTACAATAAAACAATGGCTTATTTTTGTATCAATTACTCGGTCAGTCAACATAATTATTATCGGCTTGCATCGGAGTGCAAAAAAAAAAAATCCACTTCATGGCATGTGCAATTGATTTTGGTAAACTACTCCTTTAAACCCTGGGGGTGGGGTTCTATAGACACATTCAGATTCAGAGACGGGTCCCCTGGTCCCAGCCAACATGCCAATATC
>CM076970.1:13523851-13533764 GCA_039105355.1 Benthosema pterotum
TGCACCTTGTGTGAAAGGCCCTTGACTATATCGAGGACACGTAGAAACACACTTTCAGCTGGCAAACCAAGACCTACAGCAAAGTCCTTTTTTATATTTAATGTTTATTTTTGTCGCTGTCGTTGGTGTTTTATGGAGGCAGGCTGAGATGGAGGCTGAGTGCCGTGCAAACATTTTGAAATGTCATTCTGATCCAAGTTCAAACACTGATACACGAGTTGTGAAGATGTCGTTACTGTCTGCCGGCGCTATCAATGCTGTGTAGTGAAAGAGGCACATAAAACCCCCAGATGACTGCCTGTAATAATAATAATAATACTACTAAAAAACAATTTTGGTGTGGGACATTTGATACACAAATTGCAGCTCAGGGACACGTACAAAGACTAGTGGTGATAATGCATAAACACTAACATCCACTGAGGGTGGTAATCGAGGTGTTTTCTGTCGTCTCTCCATCCCTAGTAGTACCTGTTAAAAAAGCTCTTACAGAAGAGGTGTAGGGGCCATTCTGGATAATCAACAATGCAATCAGCTGCACTCACACATGCACGCGCATAACCCCCCTCCACAAATACACACACACCAACTGCACGCACATGCACTCGCACAAATGCACACCCTGTCTCTTGCACACGCACGCACGCACGCACGCACACACACACACACACACACACACACAGGGTTGAAACTATCTGGCGTGGGGCCAGGGCACCGATAAAAAGGAAGTGTGACTTTGAGAGCCATTTAAGAGCCATTTCTACCCAGACCTCCAGTCCCCTGTAGCACTCACTACAAACCCTTACTGACCATGGACAAGACCCCCGTCCCCTCCCCAGAGAGGAGAGAGAGAGGGAGAGAGGTATTAAGCAGCCACCCCCAGCAACCTTTTTCGGGGGAAAAAAAAAAATTCTACAAGCTGTGGAGCAAGATGTAGAGCTGTTCCCAGTTTCCAAACGTTTTTATGTCAAGGACCCCCACATTGACGTGTAATAGGCTGTGGACTCTATTCCAAAACATATTCATTTTATGGACTCCTGCAGTTTCACATGCATTAGTGTACAGACCCTGATTTAATGGCATCTCTGTCTCTGGGAACCACAGTTTATATTGTACTGTTAATTCAACCCTGAGAGCATACAAATGGAACCATGAGTGGCATTCCCCTTTAAGTGGTTAACAAACCATGCATGTTTTACTTTGTTAAATACAATTTCCATGTATCTTTGAAACATACTTTCAGTCATGTGCAAGTGGAAATAAAACTCCACCATTCTACTACACTTCTTATTAGATGTGTCTTTTTTTCCCACCATGGAATACGGATAAGACACAATGAACTGACCACTGCAACAAAGAAAGTGTGTGTGTGTGTGTGTTGTGTGTGTGTTTTGTGTGTGTGTGTGTGTGTGTGTGTGTGTGTGTGGTGTGTGTGTGTGTGAGTGTGTGTGTGGTGTGTGTGTGTGTGTGTGTGGTGTGTGTGTGTTTTAAGTCCTCATTAGTTTCCATCCCTATACGAAAACACACACACGCGCAGCACACACAGCGTCGTGGACCTATCAGTTCCCTTAGCGACTGTTTCCAAGACACCCGGCGCTCCCCAGGGAGGGGACTAGTTGATGATGTCATAAACAAGCATCCACACACACCTGTCCTGATTGCCCCACTCTCCTCATCCCTCTGTCAATCTCTGTCTCTCTCTCTGTCTCTTTCTCTCTTCTTAATTCACTCTTTTTCTTTTAGTTTCACACTTCAGCAACTTTTGTTTAATCCTTATTCCATCTACTCCCAACCACCGGTGGGCCACAAGGAGATTGCAAATCTGAATTAAACATAGCATAATATACCTGTTCGCAATTTTGCGTCATGGAATTTCTCACTTGAATTGAGTCAAGGGGTCCCTAGACATGAAAAATCACCGAGGTGCTTGTCCGTCATAGTGGACGAATGGCGCAATGGCTGAATCAAATATGGCCGCCATCGTATATGATGATAATCCAACTTCTGTGTACATACACATGCAATACCTCGATCCTGACTAATTTGGGGGTGGGGAATTCATTTCTGATGTTTTTATGACCATTTTGGGTGTTTTTGACCTTTAAAGGTCATGGTCAAGGTCATTTTGCAATTCCGAAGACCTAATTTGGCCATTGTTATGATAAAAACTGGTGCAGTGGGTCTAATTCAAATAATTCTGACATGTATGACTCCTGAGTGATATTGATATTGATAAGTAGAAGTAGATAAGTATTTTGATGGGTCGGTGGGCGTTGGAGGCATTGTTTCGGCTTAAAGGGCATGCAACCACTACTTCAGCTACGTATGGGTGACTCTGTTGCAGCTGCTGCTGGAACTGCTGCCTTTGCTGCCTTTCCTGCAGCAGTTCCTGGCTTAGCTGCTGCAGCTGCTGCTGATGCTGCAATTGGTGAACTTTCTGCTGCAGCGTTTAGAGCTGCTGCTGTGTGCCGATGGCAATGATGGCCTGGCAAATTGGGGCCCAGAGAGCCTCACAGCAACTTGTGCTGCTCCAGCTGCTGCTCGTGCTGCCCAGCTGCTGCTCGTCCTGCTCCAGCTGCTGCTGCTGCTGCTCCTGCTCCAGCTGCTGCTCGTGCTGCTCCAGCTGCTGCTCGTGCTGCCCCAGCTGCTGCTCCCGCTGCTGCTCGTGCTGCTCAGCTGCTGCTCGTGCTGCTCCAGCTGCTGCTCGTGCTGCTCCAGCTGCTGCTCGTCCTGCTCCAGCTGCTGTCGCTCGTGCTGCTCCAGCTGCTGCTCGTGCTGCTCCAGCTGCTCCAGCTGCTGCTCGTGCTGCTCCAGCTGGTGCTCGTGCTGCTCTCCAGCTGCTGCTCGTGTGCTGCTCGTGCTGCTCCAGCTGCTGCTCGTGCTGCTCCAGCTGCTCCAGCTGCTGCTCGTGCGTGCTGCTCCAGTGCTGCTCGTGCTGCTCCAGCTGCTCCAGCTGCTGCTCCAGCTGCTGCTCGTGCTGCTCCAGCTGCTGCTCGTGCTGCTCCAGCTGCTGCTCGTGCTGCTCCAGCTGCTCCAGCTGCTGCTCGTGCTGCTCCAGCTGCTGCTCGTGCTGCTCCAGTGCTGCTCGTGCTGCTCCAGCTGCTCCAGCTGCTGCTCCAGCTGCTGCTCGTGCTGCTCCAGCTGCTGCTCGTGCTGCTCCAGCTGCTCCAGCTGCTGCTCGTGCTGCTCCAGTGCTGCTCGTGCTGCTCCAGCTGCTGCTCGTGCTGCTCCAGCTGCTCCAGCTGCTGCTCCAGCTGCTGCTCGTGCTGCTCCAGCTGCTGCTCGTGCTGCTCCAGCTGCTGCTCGTGCTGCTCCAGCTGCTGCTCGTGCTGCTCCAGCTGCTCCAGCTGCTGCTCGTGCTGCTCCAGCTGCTGCTCGTGCTGCTCCAGCTGCTGCTCGTGCTTCCCAGCTGCTGCTCCAGCTGCTGCTCGTCCTGCTCCAGCTGCTGCTCGTCCTGCTCAGCTGCTGCTCGTGCTGCTCCAGCTGCTGCTCGTGCTGCTCCAGCTGCTGCTCGTGCTGCTGCTCGTGCTGCTCGTGCTGCTGCTCGTGCTGCTCCAGCTGCTGCTCCAGGCTGCTCGTGCTGCTCCAGCTGCTGCTCCAGCTGCTGCTCGTGCTGCTCCAGCTGCTGCTCGTGCTGCTCCAGCTGCTCCAGCTGCTGCTCGTGCTGCTCCAGCTGCTGGCTTGTGCTGCCCCAGTGCTGCTCAGCTGCTGCTCGTGCTGCTCCAGCTGCTGCTCGTGCTGCTCCACTTGCTGCTCGTGCTGCCGCAGCTGCTGCTCCAGCTGCTGCTCGTGCTGCTCCACTTGCTGCTCGTGCTGCCGCAGCTGCTGGTGTTGCAGTCACTGCTGTTGTTGCTGCTGGTGCAACTGTTGTTGCCACTGCTGGTGACTCTGTTGCAGCTGCTGCTGGAACTGCTGCCTTTGCTGCCTTTCCTGCAGCAGTTCCTGGCTTAGCTGCTGCAGCTGCTGCTGATGCTGCAATTGGTGAACTTTCTGCTGCTGGCCACACTGCTCAGCTGCTGCTCGTGCTGCTCCAGCTGCTGCTCGTGCTGCTCCAGCTGCTGCTGCTCGTGCTGCACCAGCTGCTGCTCATGCTGCTCCAGCTGCTGCTCGTGCTGCTCCAGCTGCTGCTCATGCTGCCGCGCAGCTGCTGGTGTTGCAGCCACTGCTGTTGTTGCTGCTGGTGCAACTGTTGTTGCCACTGCTGGTGACTCTGTTGCAGCTGCTGCTGGAACTGCTGCCTTTGCTGCCTTTCCTGCAGCAGTTCCTGGCTTAGCTTGCTGCAGCTGCTGCTGATGCGTGCAAATTGGTGAACTTTCTGCGCTGCAGCGTTTGCAGCTGCTGCTGTGTGCCGATGGCAATGACGGCCTGGCCAAATTGGGGCCCAGAGGGCCTCACAGCGGCACTGGGCTGCTGTCCAAATTTGGGCCCAGAGGGCCTCACAGCGGCACTGGGATGCTGCCCAAATTGGGGCCCAGAGGGCCTCACAGCGGCACGGGGCTGCTGGCAAAATTGGGGTCCAGAAGGCTTCACAGCGGCACTGGGATGCTGCCCAAATTGGGGCCCTCTGGGCCTCACAGCGGCACGGGGCTGCTGCCCAAACTGGGGCCCAGAGGGCCTCACAGCGGCACAGGGCTGCTGCCCAAATTGGGGCCCAGAGGGCCTCACAGCGGCACTAGGATGCTGCCCAAATTGGGGCCCAGAGGGCCTCACAGCAGCACGGGCTGCTGCCCAAGTTGGGGCCCAGAGGGCCTCACAGCGGCACGGGGCTGCTGCCAAATTTGAGGCTCAGAGGGCCTCAGAGCAGCGGCACCGGGCTGGCCGGCAACAGGGGGCGCCATAACCGCCGGGTGGCCGAAATGGAAAACGGCGGGCCTCAGAGGGAGCGCCATACTGCCAGATTGGGGTACAGGCTGCCTGAATTTGATCCTTCGGATGGGAGACAAGAATGCCGCCTGGCAAGAATGATGATCGAAAGATGAATGAGGAGTGATTGTCGCCCGGCGAGAATGATGATCCTTCTGATGGGAGACAAGAATGTTGACCTGGCTAGAATGTCGCCTGGGTGCGGTGGACTGGAGCGGAACTAGAATACGACGATTAGGAGGAAGTCCAGTACTTAGCATATATACCTGTTCGCAATTTTGCGTCATGGGAATTTCTCACTTGAATTGAGTCCAAGGGTCCCTAGACATGAAAAATCACCGAGGTGCTTGTCTGTCATAGTGGGACGAATGGCGCAACGGGCTGAATCAAATATGGCCGCCATCCGTATATGATGATAATCCAACTTCTGTGTACATACACATGCAAATACTCGATCGACTCCAAATTATGGGGGTGGGGAATTCATTTCTGATGTTATGACCATTTGGGTGTTTTTGACCTTTAAGGTCATGGTCAAGGTCATTTTGCAATTCCGAAGACCTAATTTGGCCATTGTTATGATAAAAACTGTGCAGTGGGTCTAATTCAAATAATTCTGACATGTATGACTCCTGAGTGATATTGATATTGATAAGTAGAAGTAAATAAGTAATTTGATGGGTCGGTGGGCGTTGGAGGCATTTGTTTCGCTTAAAGGGCATGCAACCACTACTTCAGCTACGTATGGGGGAGGCACGTGGAGGCTGTCTTCTCCTCCCCCATTTTTTATTTATTTATTTTTTGTTTTTGTTATTTATTCAATGACTGACTGATTGACTTTTGACTGAACTGTCAATATATTTTTTCAATGACTGAATAGCAATTCTGTCCCTTACTTTTGTTATTATTTAGAACAGAAGATGTGCAATACATAATAGCAATCGTACATTTCTCATTTAACCTTTAAGTAGGTGCTGAAATTATTTAATGAGTGCTAAAGTGATATAGGTATTACTCTCTCAAAGTGGATATATGTGGACATGCGACACTAGTGTGATTGATTATTACATTATTATTTTTTTATGGCAGGATGTAATGCATGGAAGTCCATCAGCACAGCAGCCGCATCGTTGTGTGCATTGCCTGCACAGTTGCACACTGTGAGCTGAGTGCTGACTTGTGGTAAGGGCTTCAGGTATTTTGATGAAGAACTGTACAAAGTTCTCCCCTCATCCATGCTCCATTGGTGCTAGTTTTGCTTGTTTCCTTGGATGTAGCCAGCAGGTTGCAAACCCTATGCACCAGAAAGGCACCTCGTTTGATGTGACCTCTGATTACATTGCTCGTGGAGGGATAGCATCATTCCAGTAGCATCAATAGCATCAATTCCATTACTGACACTGAAATAGTTTTCCAACCTATGGTCATCAAACGTTTCAGTTGTTGTATTGACCTGGCCACTGTCCAGACACGTACGAAGTCCTTCTCTGCCAATGTTGCGTCTTGTTCAGTTAAGGTTTCTGTCTCACCAAAGTTCATCAAGATATTGTACTGGGTCAGAAACCATGGCACCATATTTGGTGCCCAACGTATAATGGATTGCATTTTTATAGGTTTTTATATGCTGTCCAAGTGCTCAAAAGAATGTTACATTCATTCATACATTCGAGGTAAAGCGGCGAACAGTCGACGCCAGCGTCCTCATTTCCACATTCACACACAATGGTGGTAACAAGCTCCGACCAACTCATTGGAGGCAATTTGGGGTTCATTGTCTTGCCCAAGGACACATGTAGAAGGAGGAGCAGAGATTCGAAATCGGTTCATTGGATGACCTGCTCTACCTCCTGAGCCACAGCCGCCCCACCTTGCTCACGCAGTCATCTCCAGTCAGGATATGTGCCTTGATCACAATCTTGGCTAGGGGTTTTCCAAGATAAGAGACTACTTGATTCTGTGGCAGCATGCGTCGCTTTTCCCTAGTGTCATACTGCAGACAGATTTCCTTCACCCCCAGTACTGTAGGTGTAATTTAACAGTAAGGGAAAGGTGTCCGCATCATTGGAAACTATAACAACTCTCTTGCACTGTTTAACATGAATTGTCCACTCCATATGCACCACCAGCCTGTGACAGCTTTCTCAATTCAGTTCAAGAGATCAGAGATGTCCTCACCACAGCCAAATCTGCTGGGAGAACCTCATTGTCGTGGATGACAGAGCTGACACTGATGGTATTGCAACAGGCTTGACGCACACATATCCTGAACAGCTGGAGATTCCACTTGTTCTCAGAGTCCCTGAACCTGTCAAGTTGCTGAGGAATGGGTATTTTGTCCATGCCAATGATGTCAAAGGCTGCTGCTGAGTCTGTACATCACATGTCCTCCACTTCCTTTAGAAAGATGTAGGAGATGTAGGAAATCAAGTACAAGGTGAATGAACTGAGGGATGATGTAGACTTGTAGAGGGGTGACATGAGGTCTACCACAACATGAGTTGCAAGAGTAGATGTTTCACTCAATTGGGTGAGATGAAGTCCAGGCTCAATCTCACTGACAAGAGTTGAGTTGTTGACATAAGCTGGAAGGTCACCATCAACTATTCTTCAAAATGGTTGTTGGGCCTTCAGTGGTTGCTTGTTGAAGTGGGGTAGCTTCCTCTTTGGTATGTCTTCTCTGTCTACAGCCTGCTTTGTGAGCAGATTGTGCAGTGCTAAGGTACATTGACGAGGAGTATAGATTCTGGCACTCTAACATGAAGTCCAACAGCTTCACCACAGTGTTGCTGAATGTAAGGCACAGAGTGGTGCACAGTGCATGCTGGAGATGGAGATGGAAGGTTGAGGATGTTGGTGATCAACCCAATCTCATGAAACAAGAGCTGAAACTAGTGCAACAGCATTTGCATTGCATGTGGCTCCTACTACATAGTGACCTCCAGGACCCTTCAACACCGCTGAATGGTCTGCTTGAACTTCGTGTCACTCTACCGCACAGAACACCTATGACGATCCTGAACAACCCACTGACCAGTAGAGCCAGGGTGTGTGAACTCTAGACCCTTGATTTGCACAAGATACCATAAGCATGACGCAGGAAGTGCATTCACATTTTGCATTCACATTTTGCAAATATCGCATAGTCTCAACATTAGCCGCATGTAAATTCCAGTTTCTTCCCTTTCAGAGACTACACAAGCATTTTTATTACAGCTACCAACTCCAGCCAAACTCCCAAGAATGGCTGTTTTGAGTTCTGACTTGGCGTCACAATCGTTCTTAAACTCCAGAAATTCCTCATTAAATTTCTCTACTTGTCCTATCGGGGCATCAAACTGTTCTAGGCAAAGTTGATTTGCAGCCACTGCCAGCAACCATCCCTGTGCTATCACTGGATATGCAGCTTTGTTCTTGTAGTGCCAAACATCTCCTACAATCATCTGCTACAATCAGCATCCTAGAGCCTGTCATAATGACTGCCGTTTAACACTGATTCTATTGCCATATGTCTTATGCACATGTTGGCCTACTAATGAAAAAACAAGAGATATCAGATATTGATAATTAATAAATGTCAGAATTAGTTGATAAATAGACCCATTGCACCTGTTATTACCCCTAACTGTTAGTTAATGGTCTTTGGAATAGCAAAATGACCTTGAGAATGACCTTTAAAGGTCAAAACCACCCAAAATGGTCATGACAACATCAGAAATGAATCCCCCACCCCAAATTAGTCAGGATAGAGGTATTGCATGTGTATGTGCACAAAATGTTGGATTAATCATCATATACGATGGCGGCCATATTTGATTCTGCCATTGCGCCATTCGTCCCACTATGACGGACAAGCACCTCGGTGATTTTTCATGTCTAGGGACCCTTGACTCAATTCAAGTGAGAAATTCCCATGACGCAAAATTGCGAACAGGGTATATATGCTAAGTACTGGAACTAAAGACATGTATTTCTAGTAGTTCACCCTGAATGACTACAATGTAGCATTGAAACCATGGAATGTTGTTTTGTCACATTCCCTATTCCCTCCGTACAGACAGAGTGATTACCTACAAAGTCAAAGCAAAGGCGAGAATTGCATGAATGTGGGCGACGTCTTGTGTGACAAATGGGACGAACTGAGGCAAATTAAGAATTCAGACGAATTCAGGTCTGAACGCAGCTTTAGACAATCATTTGGGGACTTAAAGAGTAGGAGTAGCCTGTTGAACCGAACTCTTAGTCATTAAGAAAATATTACTGCTCCAGTAAGGCTGTGGAGTTACTGTCTTATTTTGTTTGTCACTTCACTCTTGTACTGTTATGTCTCTCTCTGGTCTCAAACTACACTGAAGGGGTCCTGGTTGGGACAAAACCCACCTTTTCAACCACACCCAGGGTTTCATTGGTTTGGTTTGGGCCTTTACTACTCGCTCTGCCTCATATCACTACCTATCGCCTCTCACACACTCACTGATAAAACAGAATGCTCTTGTTATTTGGTTAGCTCTTCCTCACAGTATCCACGTCTTACTCACATCTTGTGCCAGCGTTGACTGCGTTGAGTCCCATCATGTCTACATAGTCCAGCCTGGAACCTTTTGAAAAGAAATTGCACTCTCCAGTGTGTCTATTCCAATTTGCTGTAATGATTCCATATGTTTCACTTGATCTTGCTCTTGCAAACTCGTCGTTAATGGAATATTTATATACGTTCTCGCTCCTCTGACCTTGATAGTTTTGTCGTCTTATGTTATAATAGCTAGAGATCTAGGATCACTGCAATGGACAGATTGGGGAATTGAGCTAAAAACCTTAAATCCATTGCATCTCCCTCCACTCCTTTTGTGCTCTGTTTCTTACTCTTTTTTAACCATTCACAATGTGCACTCCCCCTCTCTCTGATCGCATCTATTACGATTGCACTTCATTTTCATCTCCTTATCAACTTTGAGTAGCTGACTGCCTTCAACTTAACTCTAGATTTTTTCCCGCGCACCTTCCCTCTGCCTCTCTCTCTCTCTCTTCTCTCTCTCTTCTCTCTCTCTTCTAT
>CM076970.1:13534264-13574440 GCA_039105355.1 Benthosema pterotum
AAGTCAATGGCGTTGTCCCTGGGTTTCTTTCAACCATTTGGTGTCCATTTGGTCCAAGATCTGTTGAAAATCACTGCATTTGAGAGTCCACAGTCACTGGTATGCATGCATGTAGTGCATGCAATTGCAAGGCCTCAGTGCTGAGCTGTCTCTCTCTTACCTCAGGGGAGAGAGGGGGTCCAACTGTTGGTCGAGGAGCCTGTGCTGCCTGTACTGTTACTGTTGTCAGACATCGCCCTCTTCAGGCTCAACTGAGCATAAGACAGGCTTCTGTTTCAATGTGGAATCCTGCAAACGGTGACCAAAAAACACCACTGTGTTGAACACGCCTCGCCATAAGAGCCTGTGGTAGTGGCAAGCCAACTACTGTATAACCAACATTCTTGTCTAGGTTGGGCCTTCTGTAATCTATCACAGATGATACTGAATTGTATGCGGTCGGGGTGTCTAATAGCCAGATTGTTGTGCATCATAACACGACACACACGACTATCTATCGTTGTTTGAAGATTCTGTAGCCTGAGAATCTAAAGACACAACATTTGGTTTGAATTGATTATACTTTCGGACGATTCGATATTTTACGATGAACACAAGACATTTTGTTTCGGTTGCCACTTGCCAGTAGCCACAACACAAGTTATATAACGCTTGGTGACAAGCATTGCACGACGCTCACGATGCGTTACGTACATAAAAGGCAAAATCACACTTCTTCATTGCATTCACCATCGGTGTTATTAAGGAGCCATTTGTGTTCAATATGGGGGTACTGTGGACAGCTGAATGACCACCACAAACGTTCAAATCCAGATATAGGCAACAATAGAAAACAAAACACGGATTTTCATACTCACTTAGCCCTACATGTGTGAACCCACGCGAACAAGCACTGGGAAAAGGCAGTGATTGTAGCAAGCAGTGTCAAGGTCTGCCCATGAATGGTAAACAAAGGATGGTGGGCTGTGAATATAAATCCCACTATTCTCTTCCGTGTTGCTATAAAGCCCCCTCCGCCCACTCCCCATGCAAAAACTGGCGTCTCACGCCTGTTGTTTGACACACAGCATCCTCGAAGAATCACGTTTTTACCTCGTTCCACGTGTGTTTTTGTTTTTCTTCAAATCCCCCCTTTTTTTTGTTGTTGGAACGAAACCGCAGCTTCTTTCTCCTGAACTTGGTAACTTTTGGGAATTCCAAACTGCGTCACGGGAAACGCAGGCGGCGCCTCCTCCAATGGGATTTCAGATCGGCCCGCTTCGCCACCGCCCCCAAAGCCGACGCAGCCAATCCGGGACGAGGTGTCGTGTCAGGGAATACGACGCATAGTATTCCTCCCAGCTTGATTGACACTTGCAGGTGAAAGCAGCAGCAGATGATGATGAATATAGATGTGTGAGGTTTTTTTCTTCTTCTTCTTCAATGGGTTGGTCTGTTGGGGTGAACTGAACACTGAAGATACATGCGTGGCGACGGGCGGCGCGCACATATATACTGGGATCCCACCAGCCGTACACTGACACGTCTGCTGAGCTAAATCTGTCTTGGGGGGGGGGAGTCAGTGGGGACCTTCCCGTGCGGGCAGCCCCTCAGGCTGCTGCTTGCAGGGGCGGATTGGCCATCTGGGGTACAGGGAGTTTTCCCGGTGGCCTGCGCCACCTAGTGGCCTGGACAAGATCCAAAATGCACTAGTGGCACTTCCCAAAAATGCACTAGAATGCGCTAGATGCTCGCCTGGAACATACAGATCAAAATTACCATTAATCTCCTACATTCTCTAGTTGTGTAGACTAGGTTGGGCTATTTCACATGATGAATATTTTAACTCTTGAGGGTGTAAAAATGAAACCAAATGGACCCGCAAGGGTCCATTTGGTTTCATTTTTACGCTCTCAAAGAGTTACATCTGGTTAACCAGCTGCCCCTGGCAAAGGCAAAATTGTCCCGGTGGGAAAATATGTGCCAATCCGCCCCTGGCTGCTTGCATGACCACGGCCATGTGTTTCATCATAATGTCCCCCTTTATGTGTGCCACGTTGGAGCGCATCTGTTGTCTGTGTGGAATGTGTGTGTTTTTAACATGGCTTGTTGGCAGAACTTGGCGCTTTTAGTTCTTAATTAAAAGTAGCCCAAGAAGTGCCACTCTCGGGGCCCGACTGCAGTTCAGAACTTCACTGGACACACTAAACTAATTAGCCCACTGACCCTTGAAAAGATATGCCAAGGACCCTCAGTTTGACATTGGGGTATACAGACCCCAATTTATGGCAGTTCTCACAGTTTTTATTGTAAATCAACGTTGAATGAACTCTGGGAGTGTAAACATGGTCAGAGTAAAGAGTTACATTACATACGCACATACACAGGGTCCATTTGCAGTGTTGGGCAATATTACTTATGAAAGTAATTCCTAAGTAATATTGCCCAACAGCAGTGTTAGGCAAGGCAATATTAGGAAAGTAATACCTAAATAGGGCCTAATATTGCCCAACACTGTCCATTTTGTTCCAAACTATGTACATTTAGCTGAGAACGCATATCTGACCACCACACAATGCCCCTGATGATATAATAATGAAACAATAATAATAACAGAATCAGGCCTTGGACTTTTTTTTAAGCACTCCGCAGCCAGGAACCAATCCCAAACCGTTTCCTTTTTTTACTGACCAATCAGGAGAGCGTGTGTGGGGAAACGTAATGTCATTTCCGGTAACAGACACGGCTGACCAATGGATAGCGACCTACCTCGGCTCTTTGGCCAATGGGGGGCAGCGAGGGCTTTTTGAACGCTGAAAGGCGGGTTCTAGAGCACATTCGAGAGGGAAACAAAAGCGAAGCGTTCGGCACTACTTCATACTGCACGCCGCGTCAACAGCTATCAGACGCTAAACATCGGAATAATTTATTAACTTCACTTTATAGCCGTTTATTCACCATAAATTTCCACATAAGGTAAGCGTTCACTAGATGTAAAGAGGCAGCCACGAGTAATGGTGGCTAAATGAGATATGTGCACACTTTATAGACACTGTTCTAGCTAGTCGCCATTTTAGCAAATAACTGACTTGTGGTGTTGTCCATTCTACATGTTGATATTGCCAGCTAACTTTGACATGTCTCCACTTTCCTCTTTTAGAAACAGACAATCGCCATGTCGCGTAATCAGATCTACTACTCTGACAAATATGACGATGACAAATACGAGTACAGGTATGACACTACTAGTACTATAAATAGAATATTCAAATAGTACCAACACAGTGGTTTACAATCATGTTAAATGAGGAATTCGGAATCCGTTCTCAGCATTTTACTATGTCAGTAGAGGAGTTATGTGGAAATGATGAAATAATGGAAATAATCCTGGGTTTCCTAGAAATGGAGGTCTGAAAACATGGTGACACACATCTTGATGACATCATCAGGATGTGTTTCACAAGTCCTAAGGTACATCAATGACGACAGTAAAATGTTAAATGGGTGGACTTTCCTTTTAATTATCCTGCAATAATGCATGCATTAAACTGTCACCATCAGAGGCACATTCTTTCTATATGCTCTGGAGCGGTCGAACTGCTGACATAACTTGGGGGGGTGTTATGTCATCCTCATCCGTTCATCTTTTTGAAATGTCCTCCCTCTCTCGACAGGCATGTGATGTTGCCCAAGGATATCGCTAAGCGTGTCCCCAAAACCCATTTGATGTCAGAAACTGAGTGGAGAAACCTTGGGGTCCAGCAGAGCCAAGGATGGGTGCACTACATGATCCACCAGCCAGGTACATGATGATACTCTCTTTGCACTGTTATGGATGACATCAAATTCAAAGGGAAGGACTTGGGAGTAATGCTGTTTTTCCTTAACAACTTCTTTTTTTTTTGGAAGATAGTTTCTCAGATTTGCTACAGAAGGTACAAAATGTGACAAGGCCAAAAGCAAGGCTTGTCATACAACAGTGTTGTTCCACCCAACAATGTTCAGTTGAGCTTGTTTTTAAGTTTTATTGAAAACTAGCAGGTGTTCACATCTCATGGCGCGCTATGAGACATAAACACCTGCTATTTTTCGGGGAAAAATGTGACAACACAGCACAAATCTTTGAATATTATGTTCTTTCAGAGTGAACGTTTCGTACATCGTACATCGTATATCTATAGCATTGGTTCAAAATGGGTTAATGCATGTGTAAAAACATTAACGGTGCTCAAAAATGATTGATTTTGATTATAATTCATGAAAATTGACAAGACAATTGGTTTGTAGCCGTAATTACTGTACAAGCTAATGAAGCATTTGTGTCACAAGGTATAAAACCCTTTCATGTGTAATAATCTTAGCCCACTAAACAAAAGATTAAATAATAAATGTAATATCAGAAAATGTAAAACTTGAGAAACTCTCAATGCAGTGTTAATGGGAACATTTGTCCTTATCAATTTAATTTACACTTTTACACGAGCATTCAGTGATTTGGAAAACACTTTGGTTTCCCCAGTAACAAAATATGCACATCCACATACAGTAAAGGGAAGTGTAACACGGCAACAGCACATACACCAAGCCCCCCCCCCCCTCGATCCTGATTGGAGGAAGGCTTCTGTCATCCTGATTAGACATAAATGAAAGTACAACACTTTATAGAACCCCTAGATTTATTTTTGTCTCAGCCTTTTACTCGTTATTGGTTAAGTACTTAACCACACTGAAAGGTTTGTCAGCTTTGGTACTCGAACCTGCAACACTGTCATGCTGGATTACCAGCCACGGTTCCCCTGTGCTGCTATAAGCCGTCCCAGGCTTAACCTTTATGATCAGACTGCACCAGTGTAACACAGGTTAACATTTCTGATCAATTGTTCAATCAAACAAAAACGGCACACGTGAACTTTTCTTTTCTTCAGAAAAACAGCCCCACCCTTCTGTTAGACAAAGCCTTTAAAAACAATGCTACCATTTGTACCGCTAACTGCCGTTGCATCTTTTCTTATTGAGAGAATACATAACGGATTGCATGGCTATCTAGTTACTTGCCTGAACTTGCAACCTCTGACACCTCTAACATATGCTCAGTGGATATTAAAACGGTGCATTATGTAGCGCCTTCATCCAACGCACTCTGCATAGATAGTAGATCCCACTTTACCCATTCACACACCAATGGCGGAAGAAACCATGCAAGGTACTGACCAGCACATCGGGAGCAATTAGGGGTTAAGTGAGCTAGTGTTGATGTGCTCAAGGACACATCAACACTAGCTCTGGGGGAACCCGGGTTCGAACCGACAACCTTGCGGTTACCATCCGGTGACTACCCCTGAGTCCCTGCCGCCCCTGATATAAAGAACTACCTGATTCAAAGGATTGGCAAAAGATAACGTGAAATCTATGAGAAAATATTGTAGTGTTTTGTCTTAGATCTCTGATTCTGTTATCCATGGCTCAAAGTAACTTTAACTTGGAATGGGGCACTTGGATTTATTGTTCAGTGTATCCTTTTTATTTTCTTTATCTTGTTGCTCTCTTCTACCCTTTTTCCACAGAGCCACACATCCTGCTGTTCAGGCGCCCACTGCCCAACTGTACCAAATGAACTTTTGAAGGGGAGATTCTCGGGGTCCAGAGATGATTTGCTCTATTGGGGGAGCACCACTGGCACTGACCCAACTACACACCACAGATGGGGTTCACGTTTTGATAGATTGACTAGCTCACTCTGAGTCGAAGATGATCTTGGAAAATCATTCTCTGCAGCTCCCTGGTTGGGCACATCTCCTTGGACCCAGAGAGAAGGATGGACCCAGTAATGAAAAGAGAGGGAAAAGTACTTTTGAAACACAAAAGATCATGACACCTCTTTTGGAAAAAATACTAGAGTGCATCTGCAATCTGTGACTTGCCACTTGCCGGCTATGTGCAAAACGGCACACACTGTCCTGTCAACTTAGAATTCTAGCTCTCTCTCTCTCTTCCGCCTTACTGAATCTGTTTGCTGTAACATTCCAAGCTTTTAAATGTTTGTCTTTGTGATTAACATCTGGGGAATGAAAGTTGTTAAACAGATTCTAAACCAGATTATTCTGTGTCAATATGTCTCTTATTCTCATTGTTAAATCATGAGCCTGGTAGTAGTGAGAGCCTTATAAGCAAACATGTCCTTAAAAAAAGAATGTCCTTAAAAAAAAAGAACCGATCATGATGTGTGACACTCAGTATTTTCCCTGTTACCATAGAAAGTACCTTCGAGTTTGCAATTTGATTTCACTAAAGTAGACAAACCAGACGCATTTTTACCAGGTGTTATCTTCTGACTGCTGTTGCTAAAGTATTTGGTGGTTTTTAATGTGTGGTATGCTGCTGCTCAGTTTAAATGGCACTGTGACATGACATTTAATCTTAATCCAGCACATGGAAAACCTGCATCTTTGTAAGTAGCAGAAGGAGTAATGCAGCCAGTTTACTTTTCTTCAAAGTGATTTGATTGTACTGATCAGCTGCTCCAATATTTATATATTTTTTAATTCCCACTTTGAAATAAAGGTTAAAGCCATTGTACTATCTTGATGTTTGTAAAAACATATAGACAATGAAAAGTCTCATTCTGTAAGTATATCTGTGGTTGTATGATCACACTTGTCGTCTTGAGATGGTTCAGAAATGGGTGACTACTAGAACATTAAAACCTTTACTGACATGCACACTTGGGGTTTTATGTTATTATGCCATGCTTTAGTTGAGTATGTGGAAATACTTTTATCAATGAATTGAAGCGGTGCTTCCTTTTACATATACTTAGAAGAATTACCGGTATTGGTCAACTCTCCCCAAAATGACTTTTGTAATCCGGGATTGCTTGAGGATATGTTTATATTTGTTATACCATGTCATGTTTGAAGAGTAAAAATATTCTGTATTAAAAGTTAATGGGTGTCATTTTAAATATGTCCCTTAAAGTACATTTTCTTTTAAAAAGTGTGTTAAATATTGCTGCACTCAATATTCTACATAAAGTAGATTAAACCATGGCATTGGGAGGGGAAATGAATTTTGAGTGTACTTTATCACCGCAGAGTGTAATTAAATCCCAGCTGACAACCCAAAGCTACATGGTCATAAGTATAAATCAGATTTAAGAGCTAATTTCCATATCTCAGCTCAGTTGTTTCCTACAGGCCCAAACTGCTTGGAAACTGCAATTTATGATGGTAGTACAATATGCAACTATCAAAATACATCAAATTATAACTAACCCAACATACCGCTACGCTACGGCGACGTGACTATTGGTTATTAGTGACTCAGATTTTGAATGGGCATGTGAATGTCAACATATCTATTCATCTTGTCACCATACACTGGCCTTGGGGAACACTGAATGCCATACAGAGTGAAATATTGCTTGCCATGGATGTGTACTGAAACATTCAGTGGAGAAGAAAATCAAAATGAGCAACCCACAAAGATATGACATTTTCATACAATGGCTCAGTGTAAAATACTGTAGCAGTCTACTCTTTCCTTTATTCAAAGGATCATGTAGAGGTATAGGAAGCACTTTGCATTTTGCAGCATCAAACTGGCAAAGTCAATGCACAACAATTATGTAATTGTGTGTGTTTGCAGTCAGATCGTTCTCCTGAATAATCTGCAGTTTCTTCTATATACAGTAATATGACATTGACATTTTTCAGATCCACTTACCGCAGCGGGACCACTTTCAACCAGTGGTCCGGGGACCACCAGTGGTCCTTGAGAGGGTTCCTTGAGTGGTCCCCAGCTAAGTTGGTTAACCAAATCATTTTTACACTCTCAAGAGTTAAAATATTATTGTCTGAATTAGCCCCAAGTCTAGACAACTAGAGAATGTAGAAGATTAATCGTCAATTTGATCTGTATGTTTACCTGTTTTGTTTCCCAAATCCAGCCTGGTATTGTGGACAATAGCGAAGGAAATCTTTAGTTTTGGGGTCTGTGGGGCCTGGTATCAAAAAGGTTGAAACCCCCTGACTTACAGTATAGTCACCCACTGACCTATCTCCAGTATGGGGTGTTTAAAAATTAAAAAAATAGCTAGGGGGGGCAAATTTTGGGGGAAATTGTGAAAAATCTTTGAATATTACATGTTTTTTTCCCCCCAGAAATGCCTTATATCAGGAGTATGAGACTGCTTTGCAGCCACAGCTCTGCACATTGTCATAGTTTTACTTTACTGTGTGTTGAAATTATTCTGAAACTTGGATCCAGGTGTTCGCTCTCAGTCTGGCCGATGGCCCCCCCAGGGCCCACTCACTTGGGACGTCCTGCACAGCATCAGCTCTGGAAAATGGAGACAGTGCAGTGGGGCTGTCACGCAGCCAGTCACGCCGAAAAATAATGGTTCTTTGCACACCTATTTATAGTACAATGTGCACCTCAGTTTTGGCAAAAGCTGGAACCGATGTGTCATTGCGCGTCCCTGAAAACCTCATGATATAATAATTCTAAAGTGGTCTTCATCCACTAAAAGTGAATATGATTTTCTTAACAGGTCGTGCTGTGTAGTATTGTTGGAGATGATTTAAGCTTGATGTTGAGGTTTTTGAGGTTTGGCAAGTCACTCTTGTGTATTGTTCAACTGGGTGGAAAATGTGATTTACCTCTAAAATATTCAGCTATGGTATGATGACCCAGAAGAATCATATGTGCCTTACAACCAAGTTTTTCAACCAGTGGTCCTTGATGGAAAGTTGGTTAACCAGATATAACTCTTTGAAAGTGTAAACATGAAACCAAATGGACTCGTGCGGGTCCATTTGGTTTCATTTTTACACTCTCAAGAGTTAAAATATTCCTCATCTGAATTAGCCCAAGCACAAACTAGAAGATTTTGAACATTTTGATCTGCATGTTTGACTGTTTTGATTCCCAAATCCAGCCTGGTATTGTGGACAAAAACAAAAGAAATCTTTAGTTTTGGGGTCTGTGGGGCTAAAATGACATCAAATGGTGGTCCATGGCTCAAATTCTGAATAAATAGTGGGCCCTGATATGAAAAAGGTTGTTGATATGAAATGTAGGCCTACATTATGAATTGTGTCAATACATTATGAATTGGCTCATCGGCTGATCAGCTGGTTTTATTCATGAATTGTACTTGTGATGGGATGGGATTGTAGTGGGTGTGATTGGGGAATATTCCATATATTGTTATTGTCTTTGCATATATTGAATAGAATAAACAAAGTAACCTACTGTCCTGTGAAATAGTAATTGGGAAGTTCTACAGTTGTACATCCAGTAGAGTGTTGTAGAGCCTACTCTACAGATCCTCACAGGTTTATTACAGGTATGGTTTCCTTACATGGAATAACAGCTTAAAAATCAAGAGAATAATAAACATTAAGAGAAAAATGAACATTATGTAATGTAATATCCACTGGTGTCTTGCATTAGCCTATAGTTATTATTATAAAAACTTTATTATAGGCCTCCTATATGGAAAACACGTCTTTAAACACGTTTGGTAACCATGCTGGTATTGGATAATATGAGCAACATTTATTCCTTAATAGTCACATTTCTGAACAGCATGTATGTGTGGAAAAAGTCAGTATTTTCTTCAGCCTATGTCTGTGCAAACTGCAAAGTACACACAAATATTCTCTGCACGTTTGTTTCTAGGCTGCAGAAAACAAATCTATGTTATGTGTGTTTTGAATGTTGAGCTATGGAGGGCAGTATTGCACAGTTTGGGGAAGAGGAAGAGTTTTATTCATCTGGGTGGGAGATAGACTGCACAGAATACCAAATCTAACCGTGGAAATTTGTATTTGTCGGCATAAATGCATTTTTATGCCTAGAGAGACTCTATTACTTCCTCTATTTACATACAGTGCAGGCTACAGTGCCAAGTTTGAAAATCACTTCAATGTCCATCAATCCTTATATGTGGGTCTTTGGTCAAAAAATAAATAAATAAAATACTGAGACCCCCTAAGCCGTGCATGGTTTGGGATTGGGTGTACTGTAGACACAGTGGAAGCTTTTTACACACACCATGGATGATAACCACAACTGGGGCAGATACGGATAATGTGGAAAAGAAAAATGTTTGTGGTGGTGGTGGCGGATGGGGGATCACAGGGAGATTTCCTCTCCCATCTCCAGAAAATGTTGCAGAGGTTGGCAATCACACCGAGATATGTTGGTCAGCGATTTCAACACCCCCCTGCCGAGATTCAGAGATGTGTGGTGGCGAGAATGAGATCTTTGACGCCTCGTGGGGTGGAGTTAAAAAAAAAAATAGAAAGAAAGGTGGTGCAACAGCTCACAGGGGGTATCTATGAATCATGCTGGAATAGGTTTCCATAGAACGGCTTGCCAACGAATGATAACCCCAAACCTGAAACTGTTTACAGAAAAAGCAAACTACTATTGCCCAAACTTTGCTGTATTTAAGGCTGGGTACTGCCGGCCGGATCTAGGCATGGGCATGGGGGGCAATGCCCCCCCCCCCCCCCCCCCCCCCCCCACCCAAATGCCCAAATGATGCCATTCATCCATTCATCCATCTTCATCCGCTTATGCGAGGTCGGGTCACGGGGGCAACAGCTCCACCGGAGATGAAGGCATGCAAAACAACCCAAATTTCAAAGATATTTCAAAATAAAATCCTTACAATTAAAATTGAAACACAAGGCCTACTACTGCTACTAACTAACTACAATTGTCACAGCACTAAACCAACACCATTTCATCATTGAAAACAATAAACTCTCTGAGTCAGACCTTTAGTTTTATGCATGCTGTGTGTCTGTTGCAACTTCAACAACAACTGATGTTCTTATTAATGCTTACTTGCCTAATATAAGTCCTGTAACCGGAAATGGTATGGGGCCCCTCATACCATTTTTGCCTGGCCCCCAAATTGGGAAGTGTTACATCCGGGCCTGGGTACCCCCATTGAGCCATGTGGTGGTTTTAGAAATTAGAAAATATCCTCAATATAAATGCAATTATGTTTACAGTCTTTATGATAAATGCAGTCTCTGGTAAAATAAAATATATATATATTTTCTGCTGTCAGGCATTCTCCAATAATTAATCAAGGGGAATGATCCAAAATGAGAAATTACAACATGTACTCTCTGCTGCTCGAATGTCACAGTTCAGCAGTTTTCAGCAGTATGTGCCCGAACTGGGAAATTTGCGGTTAGACATTTGTTTCGTGGGATCATATGCCAAAAGAAACCACCACTGAACACAGTTTATACAAGAGGGCAGAATGATAATAATCTCTGCGTGCGTGCGTCGGTTTCTCAAACACTGAGGCACACTGTACTTCCACAAAGATCTGTCAGGTACACAGAAGGTGGTTTGGGGACCACCAGTGGTCCTTGGGAGGGTTCCAGGTGGTCCTGCAACATAACTGTCAGACAGCACATGGCGTGTTGGGTGCTGTCAGTGACTGAAATGTTAATATTATGTTGGCGGATCATTCCAGTGTGTATGTGTAATAATGCTGCTACAGCCATGGAGCCACTAGGGTTGTGTTCTAGAGCCGCATGCGGCTCCTGAGCCGCAGGTTGCTGACCCCCGAACTAGGGTGTCGTCATGATGCTGTGTACTTTCCAAGCATTGGTATTGCTAAGAAAAATTGGCAATTCCAGTTATCAAAAATGTGCCTAGTCAGCACATTTGGGCAAATGCTATATGGCTGCATTTTCAGCTGGATGAATGGATGAATGTTTTTTTGTTTTTTCTTTTCTTTTTTTTAAGCGAAACTAATGCTTGGAATGGATTCCGCATCATGAAAACACCCTAGTTAGACATATTCCATGCTATACATAAAACATTAGGAAATGTTGACTTTTTTGCCTTCTATAGGTTGTTAATGGTACAGTGACATATTATGCCAATTATGAAAATTGCTCAGCATATACAAGTTAGCACCCTGCAGTTTCTAGGCTGGGGACCCATAGTCAATAACATAAAAGCTTGGCGTACTCAACATGTCTGGGTTTCCAATGGGGATAGGGACTGGCAAGCACACTACACAGTAATGTCTTGAGTGTTAATTCAAGTCTGTGTAGTTAGTATATGAAAAAGAAATGAAAAAGAATTTCAAGCCCAAATGAATTACCGCAAGTGCAATGTGCCATGGCAGAAAAAGATGCTATGGACAAGGAGAGCAGCATGCAGAGGGGGAAAACAATCTGCACAGGGAATAGAAGGCGAGAAACAAGGACACAAAGCCATGCCAGATAAAACGGTCTTGCAGGAAAGGATTAGAGGAGTGAGCTATGGTAGGCTATACTTTGTGAGACATCCAGAAAAATAACTGAATGGTATACTTTGCCAGACTCAGAAAAAAATGATTCTTGGGGAGAAAAAAAAATCTCCCACTGACACTGGGAATGTCAGAATAAGAGTATGGGCACAGAGAAAGGGAAAGTGTGTGTGGGAGACAGGGCCGGATGTAACATTTCCCAATTGGGGGGCAGGCGAAAATTGTATGGGGGCGACTTCATCGCCTGTGTTGCTTCGCACTATGGGTGATGTCGCACCCATACCATTTCCGGTTACAGGACTTATTTATATTAGGCAAGCAAGCATCAATAAAAACATCAGTTGTTGTTACGTTGCAACAGCAACAGGCACACAGCGTGCATTAAGCTAAAGGTCTGACTCAGAGAGTTTTCTGTTTTGAATGATGAAATGCTGTTGGTTAGTGGTACAACAATTGTAGTTAGTTAGTAGCAGTAGTAGTGTTTCAAATCCTTTTAATTATAAGAACGTTGATTTGAAATATACTGTACTGTATTTGAAATTTGGACTGTTTGCATGACATCATGTTTGGTGGGGCAGTCAAGGCATTTAGGGGAGCATTGCCCCCCATGCCCATGTCTAGATGCGCCCCTGATGGGAGAGAAAGAAGGTCAGACATAGAGATGGGAAGTGCTGTTGTGAGAAGGGGTATTTACAGGAGGCTATGTCTGGGTGCTCATGACACAGCAGGGTGCCTTCTAAAAGAGAAGAACGTTTGATAGAGAAGGATAGAGAAGAGTGAGAGAGAAAGCTGATATCTGAAAGGGGGTCGAGCGAAGAGCAAGATTGCGGCATTGGAAAGTCTACACAATGATGTTCTAAAAATGAATTTTGAGAGCACCCCATTAAATCATTTATAAGAATCATCTTTCAAAGTATACATGAAAGGGCACCTTAACCCAGAGGTTAATTTCACAAAGAAACAACAAACTGTCCACGGTAAATTAGTCTTTGAATAATGCATCCCTGTGAAATGTATAATTTAGTTTTACATGATTTGTTGATTTGCCTCAAAAGGCATTACCCTCGATGGAATGTGAAAATGTGAAAATGAGCACTTACGCCCAAGACACATCACTTAGGATTCCAGAGAGAGCCAGTGGCACGGATGTCGTATTTAGAATTAAAACTCAAGATTCTGGATTGCACTTGTTACATCTTATAGAGCCTACTAGTAGGTTACAGAAGAATACAATTTTTGAACACTGTCACAACAAAATATAATGAAGAATAGCGGCAATAGTAAGGAAGCCAATAACAAATTATAATGTACATGGTGGTTAGGTTGCCATGCATTGAATTGCTTGGTGCTGTGTGTGCATTACATGGTTCCTTCTTCCAAATGTTGTGTAGATTAGACGTATACAGTGTGTATGTGCACACTGTGCAGAATGTGTGAATAAATATCTAATTTGTATGTATTTCTCTTGACCTTCAGGGGCCCATTAACGTGTTTCTCAATCATATTTTATTGATTTATAAAGACAATCAGAAAAAAGACACAGATAGCTCAGCTCAGACACAAGAACAAAAACAATATATGCAGTATGGACATTTGTGCTGCTTGATAGATGGGTAAACATTCTGAACAACTACCCAGAGAAACTGAGACAAATAAATAAATAAAATAAAGAAAAATGTATACACAAATAAAACAATAGCTTTCTTGTATAAACAAGAAATGAAGGTCGTACTATCCATCAAGATTATAGCGATATCACATCTGTCCAGACATCTGTCTGTAGTCAAGGTGGTGGCTGCCCATTGACAGTTTACTCATTGAAGTGTATTGTGTAGGTTTAATGAAATAGAAAAAATATGGCACCAAATATATGGACCTGCATAATACGTACACAATCTCTTTTCCCATTTCACCTCCACTATGATACCAGATATATACCTTCATGATTTGCTGCTGATGACTTTACTGAAGTAATTATTTTGTACGTATGTGAATGTCTTAATGAAATGAACAAGTTGGCCTCTATTGTAAACAAGTGTATTCTTAACTAGTGTGTCTAGTGGGTTTTTCAGATTTGCTGTAGCTGTACTTGACTTGTACTGTAATTCTCCAAGCTGTTAGTTTTGTAGCAGTATGTACTTGTACTGTAACTTTCATTTCTGTGAACTCCTTAACATATTTTGGGGTGATTGATTACTCTGTTGTCTGCTTATGAGTCCAAAAGTCGTTTTAGGCTTTGTTTTATTAACAAGCTCATTAACTCACTGCACACCACCTCATGAAGTCCATTAAGTTTTGATTGCACTACAAACCCTAGAAAACACCTCACGCACATTACAACTATAGCCAATGGACAAATGATGAATCATATAACTTTAAATGCATTTATCTCTGAATGAGCCCTGGAAACGGTGAAATGTGAAAATACAGGCTGTTTTGTCAAATGTATTTAAAAAAAAATGGAACATATGATCAACTCATCTTATTTTTTCCCCTTAAAATAGACCCCTTAAGCTGTTTGCACAAATTCACAACAGAGGATTTTCTATAAATTATTTCATTACTAATAAACCTAATGGGAGCGAGCCTAGCTTTTCTGCTAATCTGTCAAAGCAGAAAAGTCAAATTCATTCATTCATTCATTCATTCATTCATTCATTCATTCATTCATTCATTCATTCATTCATTCATTCATTCATTCATTCATTCATTCATTCATCTATTGTACCATAGGTTGCAGACCTTCTTGGGCTCCATTTTCGTTACCATCTAAACCCCTTATCCTATTTTTTACTATTTTGAAAAACGTTTTGGAATAGTTCAACATGCCAATCTATTGACACATTGTGAGCTTGTAGACATTTAAACTATTGAAAAATGTTCTTTTTTAATAGTTTAAAAAGGCAAAGAAGTTAAGGGATAAGGGGTTTAGCGGTGACGAAAATGGAGCCCCTTAAGTCATGCACACGAAAATGTCTGCAGGTGATTTCCTGACCTACACATGGCCATAAAACCAGAGCAGTGTGTTTGGACGCTGCTTGAGTTCACCGAGGGAGTTAATCTGTATGTGACTTTGATATCCCTCTAATATAATCTAACCCCATTTGGTAATAATGTGTGGTTTACCAAACTGGCCATGATTGCTGCTGCTGCTGCAGTGATCCGAAGGATCAGGGGTTGAACCCCCAGTTCTCCCACTCACCAGACTCACACACAACCTGTCATGCCAATAGGGTCTGATCCTGCTTGGCAGGGGCTTTTGTGTTCCGAGTCTGGTCTGGGTGCTACAAGCCATCCCTCTGGTCCTGTCCTCGTGCTTAACCCATTTTGACTAGATTCTAGTTTCTGGCACTCGATTCTAGTTTCTGACATGAGATTTTAATTTCTGACACTAGATTCTAGTTTCGATGCTAGATTCCATTTTTGACCCTATAGATTCTATATATATATTTTTTTGGCGCTGGATTCTAGTTTCCAATGCTAGATTCCAGTTTTTGTCCCTAGGTTCTAGTTATTTGACGCTAGATTCTAGTTTCTACCACTATATTCTAGTTTCTGAGAATAGATTCTATTATACAAACAAACAATAAAAATCAAATCTGTTCCTCTGTCAGTGATGCTCAACATATTTCATGCCAAGGACCCCAGAATTATCTATATTTGGCTGCGGACCCCCATCTGAAATTTGCATGTTCTAGGGATCCTCCAGAAGCCAAGGTATAAGTTAAAGATGTTTGCTTCCGAAATAATATATTCGATCATTTGCGCCACATTTAAACCATTTTTTCAAAAATAGCAGACCTACAAGCTCATAGCGCGCCACTCGGTGGCGCGCTATGAGCTTGTAGATCTGCTATTTTTCAATAGCTAAAGTATAATAAGTACAGAAAAGGTTAACACACTGTCCATCACACGAGGATCAGACTCCCAGGACTGCAGACGATGCCAGATTGTAGTGATGCGCAGGAGTGGGGACTGAGCCCCACAGTGTCACTTGCCAGACCTTCACAACATGTCGTTGCCAATAGGGCTGATCCCCAGCTGGCAGCAGTGTTGTGGGCTGTGTCTTGACCGGCTGCTACACTGGCAATTTGTGTATTGCTTTAGTTTGGGAAGAGCGTGGATTCTCCACTCCACTCTTTGGTTCAAAGCCAAAACCCCACATCTCTTTGATAATGCTGATTTTAGGAAGTATACGGTAGGCCTTACATCAGGGATGCCCACACTTTTTTTGACTTGAGAGCTACTTTCAAAATGACCGTCTCAACAAGATCTACACATCAAAAATGTGATTGTTCCATTACTGAAAATCCATTTCAAGGCCCCTAGAAAAGTTTGAGCTTTGAAATCGTGGTGATGGTGTTACAGTGTTTAAGAATAATGCGCTTAAAATGAAAAATAGAGAATTGGAAGGTTTTCTTGTATATGCTACTACTTACGTTTGAAAACAGTATTTGGGGTTTGAGTTTAGTCTCTTGCACCCAAAACTAAGAACTTTGACATTTTTGTCCACAATTGTGAAAGAGAACTGGCAAAACATTGGTCAAAATAACAATAATTCTCCATTTTCTAATTGCATGGACTCTTGAGAGTGTTAAAAAACCAAATGGACCCTTACGGGTCCATTTGGTTTCATTTTACACTCTCAAGAGTTACAGATCTATGGGTACTGTCGTTTTAACCAGATATACTGTAACTCCTTGAGTGTAAAAAACGAAACCAAATGGACCCGCAAGGGGCATTACACTCTCAAGAGTTAAAATATTCATAATGTGAATTAGCCTAAGGGGATTTCCGGACGGCAACGATAAACACTGCATAAACGCGGTGATTCTCGATTCTCTCTGCAGTGCCGACATAAAGAAAATCGCCCATTGATTAACGCCAGGCGTTTTAAAAAGCTCACTGGATTGAGCTTTCAAAATCATCGCACGTGTGTGCACGAAAAGAGCACGCGTGCAACACAAATCACTGGACGCCGCGCGATAAACGACCGGCGTTACACGCAGGTTGTTTTCTGAGCACAAAACGCTGGTCCCATTGAAAATGAATTAGAATGTGTGATTTATTACTCGTAAGCGTATTACTGTAAGCCCCTTAAGTCTAGTCTACACAACTAGTTTTGGGGTTTGTGGGGCTAAAATGTTATCAAATAGTGGCTCAAATTCTGAATAAATAGTGGTCCCTAATCTTTTAGCTGTGTATACAGAGGTGACCACAGAATGCACTAATTGCATATATTATCATTTTGTTCCCAAAATGTTTTTAAAATGCTTCATAAATAAAATCTATCCAGTGGAGGTGAATATCAAACATATTCACAACAGAAATAGGAATTGAGTTCACAGTGTGCACTGTTATTTAGACATAGACGTCTGAGCCATCAATGGGTTCCCAAGCTACTACTTGGGATTTCAGAAGCGTTTTGTGGCTGAAGTATAAGGTTATTATTTTCTTATTTCCTTTAAAGTGTCAATAATTCATGTGACCAAGAGAAGGTGAACATTCTGGCATTCACTTTAAACTCGCTGAGGCTGCAGTCCTGCAAGCATTTGCACATTAAAACTCATTAAAAAGATAAACAACAATATTTTTTTTAGGTTATTAGGTTGTTAGTTTATCAAGTGACATTCTGGACATTCTTTGTAACTTTATTTTTACTTTATATTCACTAGATGAAGATATTTGAGATCTCCTAAAGTGGATATAATAAGGTGTATAGGGGATCATAGCTTCTACTTAGTATCCACCATGGTTGGCTGATTCGAAGGAAAGGGTAGCTTTAGCTCTGTACACTGGGCTCATCATGTTCAACAACAGTGGTTTTCAATCTGGTTTTCAATTTGAGCCACGGACCACCATTTGATGACATTTTAGCCCCACAGACCCCCAAAATAAAGATTCCTTTTGCTTTTGTCCACAACACCAGGCAAACATACAGATAAAAATGACCATTAATCTTCTACATTCTCTAGTTGTGTAGACTAATTCACATGTTGAATATTTTAACTCTCTCCCGTCTGTGTAACTGTCAGTTGCCTGCAGGGGTGAAACATAGTCACCACCTTAGTGACTGTTACATCACCCTTACAGGGTCACCGACATTTTCGATATTCATTCTTAATAATAATCATTTTTGATAATATCTGTATGGCCGATATATATCTGCCCATCCCTAGTCATAGGCCATGGCCTACTGTGCGCAACGCGCAAGTATGCGCTCTACCGAGTGCTGACCTAGTTAGTTAGTTAAGCAATCAGTCATCAGAGGTCAGAGGTCGACTGTCCCTCCAGGTGCTCCACTTGTCTGGTTTAGGTGATGATGTAACTAAGAGGACTTTATAAGTATTGTCTCTGCTTGCTCACTCTGCTCACACACAAGTAGGCCATACCCTACTCGCGTGCAACTGTGCTGATCTAGTTGATAAATGTTTTTGGAAGATAATTCAAAAGGAACCGCCATTGTGACGCCTGCCTACTTTTTTTTACTTTTATATGGAGATGTCAGTAGTCAGTATATCTCCATATATGGACCTGTCAGAGGTCAGTATATCTCCATATTATGGAGCTGTCAGAGGTCAGTATATCTCCATATATGGAGCTGTCAGTAGTCAGTATATCTCCGTCAGGTCATGTGCAAACCTGCATGGGTCAGGTTTGGACAGTACAGGCCTGAGCCAGGACGGTGGAGACTTGTTGTATTTGAGTTCATACGAATATTGAAACATGTCTTAGTTACATCACCAAGGATAGTGGTGCTCTGTTAGCCCAGGGGTTCCACCAACACCGATGCAGATGTTACATCACCATCTAATACAGCCAATGCCGGCTCCGGGCAGCAGCAGCAACGGAGAACCAACCGTCTGTCAAAAAGATAAGGGCAATCTTTGAATCTTTGAATCATGGAGGGACAACGGCCCCTCCGCCAACCCAACAACAGAACGAGCACAGGCCGTCTGTCAAAAAGATCAAGGCGATCTTTGAATCTTTGAATCGTGGAGGGACAATGGATCCTCCGCAAACCCAACAACAGAATGAGAACAGGCCGACTGTCAAAAAGATCAAGGCGATCTTTGAATCCAATGAGCAGACAATGGCCACTCCACAAACCCCCCAACCGACCAAAAACATGCCATCTGTCAAAAAAATGAAGGCGGGCTCTGGAAGTGACGATAAGACAGTGGCCACTCCGCAACCCCCTCCCCCTTGCCATGTTCCCTCCAGAAATGTTGACCAAGCTGAGAAGGAGACCTTGGGAGCTCCTCGTACAGATGGATATCTGACTGAACCTCCAGGCGTGATCCTGGAGGAGGTCGGCGTGGACGTCCTGAACGGGGACCGTGGAAACAAGTACGACGGTGGCTCAAGTCTGGAGCATTCGAGGAAGGAAACGACGGCAAAACCTCCGCGTTCAGCAGAGCTCCCGCCTCGTGTTCTTCACTACAAAGCTGGAGGGAACGCGAATGAGGAGCTTAGTGTGGCGTCCGACAGCCCCGTAAGCTCAGCGGGGTCTTCGCGCCCGACGCCCGCAGCTCGACCCAAACATTCCCCTCGTCATTACGTGCCCCAGCATCATGACCTCAACCACAAGGTACACCAACTCTGGGAAGAAGTTGAGGCCAGCGCCAGAGACACTAAGGACTTGAAAGCAGAGGTTCAGCAAGTGTGCACAGACACCATGCAAGACGTGGAAGTCTTGGCCAGCAACTTAATTCAGGAAATGTCCCGCCGTTGTGCCAAAGACAAGTCGGCAGGACCTGATCGGCAGGACCTGATGGAATCAGCCCGAGGGTTCTTAAGACCTGTGCAGACCAGATGTCAGGGGTGTTGGAGCACCTCTTCAACCTCTCACTGAGACTGAGGAGGGTTCCCGAACGATGGAAGACATCTTGCATCGTCCCAGTGCCGAAAGGAGCGCACCCGAGTACTCTCAATGACTACCGGCCTGTGGTTTTAACATCTCACATTATGAAGACCTTTGAGAGACTTGTTCTGCAGCACCTGCGCTCCCTGGTGAGCGACTCCCTGAATCCTCTGCAGTTTGCTTATCGGGCCAAAGTTGGAGTAGAGGACACCATCATCTACATGCTGCAGAGGTCCTACGCTCACCTGGAGAGGAGAGGGAGCACTGTGAGAGTCATGTTTTTTGACTTTTCCAGTGTGTTCAACACCGTCCGCCCCCCCTGCTTGCTGAGAGGCTGGCAGCCATGCATGTAGACTGCAACCTGGTGGCCTGGATTACGAAATATGGTCTTGGCTGCTTGAGATAAAATGGCTGACTAGTCCTGCTCCTCAATGAATTTGCATTTTGCCTAGTTTGTAAGCGATAATGCACATTAAAGTCTCCAACCCTTTTTCTTAATTAACGTTGGATAAAACAAGACAGAGTACTGAAACTCCCGTTCATAAGGCCAGTCTAACGGAAGCCTCCACAGCGTCTCGCCCATGCTTGCGCTATGGGGAAGGCATGGTGTGTCAAACACATTACCACAGTGAATGGATATACTGGAATCCAGCCGACAGACAACTTGTGAACAACCATTGTGTAATAATGACTATTTGCAGACAAATGCAGCCAAACGAATGTGGCATGTTATTTTCTTATAAGGTTGCTTTGTGATAATTATATTTACGACTTGAAAGAGCAGAATAGTCTCTCCTCATTCACATGTTAAGAACTGAAATTCCCCCGATAAGGGGTGCAGACTGTGAGACTGAGGGGGTGTCGTGATTTTTGTATTTTTTCCAATTTTGTACATGTTTAAGAGGTGACAGTATGTAAATAGACCCCTTGGGGTGTTTTTTATGTGCAATGATGTCTTCCCTTTGTATTTAGGGTTTCTTCCTGGGGTCTGAACCTTTCCAGTCAAATGTGCCAATGAAAAAAACTTCAATATAGTGACATCATGTGCTCAGCCCCTCCCCTAACTCCTCCCCCTTTGTCATGCAACTAAAGCTGTGGGTGTGGCTTCAGTTCAGCTGGATCTCCACCCATCACCACCCACCAGGCAAACCAGGCAACTCAGGCAACAGCCCAGCTTTAATGGCTTTATTAAATTCCTTTATATTAGTTTGTTTTCTAATAATAACACATCGTAGGCTTACACATTACAGAGACGATAGTTGTCACTGAACTATAGTTTAAAACACTTGTCATGTTGTATACATACCTAAAATTGTAGGTATTTGCGGCGCACTCGTTCAAAATAATATATTCCAAACCCCAGTTTGACTCACTTGCTTGACCCTTATAGGCTTAGAGTATGCTAGAGAGGACACCCTGAGGCGAAACCTTGAGGAGAAATGGACATAGTGGCCAAAGTTGAGAATGCAGTTTGAGAGCATGGGGCCAGTAACATGAACGTGCATTAGGCTCCGCCCCCTCCATAGCTCTCCGCTCTGACGCACGCACATGCACACGCGCCGATCGTGCATGAGGTCGTCCGCGTTCATGTTCTCGGCCCCATTTTCCCAGAATGTACTCTGGCTTTTTCCCCGGAAATAGGAGTGAAATCGCCTCATGCGCTGAGTGAGCAATTCAATGCAAGTGGATGAGAGGGGAGCTCGAGTTTCCACTCTATTTAATATATACTCTAAGGCTTGACCCCATGAGGTCACGTGACTGAGCCTTGTTGTTTGTGGTGCCAGCACCACCCACCTCCACCAATCACTTGTGATAAAACAACAGGATGGGGTTTAATAACGGCATGGCTTCCATGTTGATCCCCGGCTCAGTGCCATGGTCCTTAGAGATTCCACTGAAAGATTAGGAGGTTGGGGTTCAATCCCTATAGTAGCCTAATAGCCTCTTGACTCTGATGCTGTTTTCTCTCTGTTTTTTCGGATGCGCTTCCCAGAATGATGCCTGCCTGGACAGTCATAACAGATAATCGCATCAAATGCCTCCCTGCTTGGCACTCAGCATGAAAGATTGGATTAAGTCCCTGGACATATACAGTACAAGCACTGCACTGCAACATCAAAATGTGCCATGCAAGGAAACAGGTGATAGGCAGGTCACCATGTAAGTCAGCATTATTCCAAATAACCTCTACTAATATTTAAAGATGGAGTGCCATGAATTTTTTCTACCATAAAACATGATCATCAGGTATTAATGTTATATGAAAAGTATTTTTTTCCCCCAAAAAGTGTACAGTATTTGTTAAACTGTCACTTTTTATGATTCCACCCCAACCAGTTCATTGAGTATGCCTGGTTTGCTTGGTGGGTGGTGATGGGTGGAGATCCACCTGAACTGAAGCCACACCCACAGCTTTAGTTGCATGATAACGGGGGAGGAGTTAGGTGAGGGGCTGAACATGTGATGTGTCACTATATTGAAGTTTTATTCATTGGCATGTTTGGCTGGAAAGGTTCAGCCTCCAGGAAGAAACCCTAAGTACAAAGGGAAGACATCATTGCATATAAAAAAGACACCAAGGGGTCTATTTACATACAGTCATCTCTTAAACATGAGCAAAATTGGAAAAATACAAAAATCACGGCATCCCCTCTTTAATATATGCACTGCAAAAAAAACTCTGAACTAAGCAAGTCTTTTATTCTTAAATCTAGACTTTAAGTACGATTGCTCTTGTTTTAAGAAGGATTTACTAACCAAGAGCAAGTTGTATAAGATTATCAACCTTGTTTTTAGAACATAATTTCTTATTACAAGAATTCTTACCAAGTACAATTCACTCACCCCACGGACAATTATTTTGCTTGTTTCTAGTACTATTACACTCAAATTTATATATTTTTTTCTTATCTGAAGGACAGCATTTTTTGCAGTGTACACAGCAAACACACACACACACACACACATGCATGCACGCACACACACGCGCACACACCTTTCTAGATGGCTCGACACTTAAAGGTAGGGGAAGTGATTTGAAATTCATGGTGTAGTACCAGCCTGGTGCACTAGGGGCCCCCAAAAGTAGCTACACTATGTGAACCTGCTGCTCGCTCCTGATTGGAGGAGAATTGGTGGTGACCTGGGGAACTTCTATTAGCTCCTCTGCTAACGTGGGGGAGGGGGAAACTCCATATGTGGTTTCCACACCTTATAATAGAGCATTTTAACAGAAAAAAAATATATTTTTGGGTGATATCTGACAAAAGTGAAATCACTTCCCCTACCTTTAAGAGCCACACCGTCAAAACACACTTGAAATGAATGTCTGGCCTGGGCCAGCATTGATCCAACGGGAACACTTTCACTGAAGCCAATCTAACATGTTTAGATTACATTGATTTCACTTTCAGCCTCTTCCTCTTTGAAGTTCATGATGGTCGTGTGTTTGTTGTGTATGAGTTGCTGTGTTGTGTTGGTTGGTCTGTTATTGAACCGTACCGATGGGATGGGGCGCTAGGGTTATCTCACACCTGGGTCCATCAGGATTGCAAAGCACACACACACACACACACACATACTGTAGGACGGTGTCCCATGGCACGAAAATCGGTAATGTCTGTCAATATGAGCAGCAAGGGGTCAAGCTGTGAGTGCTTGTCCTGTGTAGTGAATTTTTGTGGCGGGGTCCCTCTCTGTCCATCACTTCCAACCTACTGTCTGTGTTGGTGACCGGAGGTTTTTGTTGTTTTGCCGGTTCTGTGCCACGGTTGGGTTTGTGTAGCGTGTCTCTGTAAGTGCCTGCATTTAGTAGGTTATAGATCAGCTGTGACATTCCACACTGGCGACTAAATAGGCAAAATAACGCCCAAGAATAAGCATTAAACTAAAACATGTGTTAACAACACTTACGTTTTCAAAAGACGACTTCCCCCTTTTTAACCTATATAATGGGTCAAAAAATGTTAACATTGGTAATGGTAATGTCATCATTCTCTGTTCGTGGTATAGAAAATTGTGTATGTATGTGTGTATGTATTAATGTTTTCATGCTTTGTAATATATTATATTGTTTTATTTTCTCCCCTGCTTGACAAAAATGCAATTTTCTATACCATGTCTGCTTCCTCCTCATTTATAAATGCTGAGTAAAGCAGAGATAATCCTCAGTTTTGATGGGTTGCCAAAATATGCTTAACTAATGAGTAATAGCTACCTTAATAAATAATTCATTCAGTATTATATAATACAATACATTAACTACTCATTAACCAGGTATAAACCTATGCGTTAATAACTCAAATAACTGGTTTGTAAATTAATCAAACACTTGAACTACAATGCCTAGTAATGTATGAATCGTGCTACTGCTGATGATTAATTAACTAATGGTTAATGGAGTATTATTATTATGAAGTGCTACCAAAAAAAGGTACCATGTTATAATCAGTATACATGATGCGACGACCAAGTATACAACAATTAGTTGAAACTAGTTGAATGTTATCTAAATAAAATGTATTAAAAGCAGTGGTCATCTTCCAGGTGGCCATAAGTGATTCTCCCTCATCCCCACCCTGGATGTTTGCCAGAACCATCTGAGCAGCTATCAGCTTGGTGGAAGGTGAAAAGCTGAATTTCCCCTGCAGGATTCGACCAGCAAAACAAACGCGTGTGGTATAAGTAACTGAGAAACTGAATCCCATCCTGTCAAAAGTCTGATACTCACCCTGTCTCACTAGCTGAGCTATAGTGAGACATTGCCATCTCATAGTGGAGAAATCAGACATTTCTGTCAATGTGTGTAACGCGGGTCAAAGCTGCCTGTCCTTATTATGCTCTGCTGTAAACACGGAGGCACCATTCAAAGCTCCTCCATTCTAACTCCATCTCTCCCTCGAGTAGACTCCAACCAGACAGAAAAATCATTTGACCACGTTCTTGGATGATGTCCCTGAATCACTTTGAAAAGAGGAAATTTACACTGAATCAGAGCGGCATTAGGCTTATGTACTGAGTCTCCAAAGAGCTCTTTGTGGTACAGTAGCTCATAGATATTAAAAAAGAAAAGGCCTCATTGACCACTTCAGTTCATATTGGAGCGATAGCTTTAATACCAATGAATGCAGTGTTGTAGGCTTTTTTATTTTTTATTTCTTTAACAAATCTTTATAACGTTCATGATGAAATACAATACATTACAATTCAAAATAACACAATCAAACAATAAGCAACAAAGTTATTAATACATCAATACAACATCAGAGCCAGGCAGGATTACTAAGAGAAAACAAAGGGTGGACGTGAAGCAACAACAGCTCTGTTATTTAGCTGAAGTCACACTGCACCACAGTGCTGTGTCTCTGCTTAAGTAGCCTCGACACCCAGGCTTTCATTTTCGTTGACCTTGCGCGAAAACGGAAAGCCTGGACTAACGCACGTTGGAAAGTGGCCTTCAAGTGGGAGTGAACCTTCTGGGGTGGGCGTCGCTCTAAATAATGTGACGTAGAACAGCAGTGGACGGGCGTGGGAGGGCCGGAGATGACGACACGTTAGTGAGATCAAATCATAGCGCAGCACTTCCGCCGTGTGGATCCCACGACACCCCGCCCCCCAAGGCCAAAATCATTGAGACCAGGCTACTGCTTAAGTGACTCATCCATGTCTCGCTGTCACTCAACTAACTACTGGCCAATCACAGCGTGGCTTTTCCAGAACTCATATGAGACATGTACTATAGAAGCTTGGTCAAGCTCCGCCCATGAAGCCAAATGCTTTGCAAGGAATCTTGGGGAAAATTTCCCTTTCAACTCAGCAGCCGGAAAGGGCGTCTAGGTTTATATTTCTATGACGTAGCTTATGAATCAATTACATATATTTTTGTTTTGAACCTTTAAAGGAATATTTTTAACATTTGTATATTTCAATGGAAAACCTGTGAATGCCAGTTGAAGCATGCACCTGCTCTATTTGAGAGTTCGATTGAGGGCTGACTCACAGCACTGTATTATTAAACGCACCTGTTGCTTAAGACCTTGTTCAAAGATGGTGTATGCCAGGGGAGGATCTAGGCAAGGGCATGGGGGGGCAATGCCCCCCTAAATGACCTGACTGCCCCACCAAACATGATGGCATGCAAACGACCCAAATTTCAAATGTATTTCAAATTAAACCGCTTATAATTAAAATGATTTGAAACACTGCTACTGCTATAGTAACTACAATTTTGGCACCACTAAACCAACAGCATTTCATCATTGAAGCTTTAAGCATGCTGCGTGTCTGTTGCAACTTCAACAACAACTGATGTTATTATTGATGCTTTGCTTGACTAATTAAAAGTCCTGTAACTGAAAATGGTATGGTATGGTACCATTTTCTCCTGCTCCTCCAACTTGTTCTCTTGCCCCCCCCCCCCCCAAATGGGACATGTTACATCCGCCCATGGTGTATGCAGATGTGCATGTGCAAGCATTTGTGGAAGCGACGTGTATATGCGACGTGCATGCGTATTTATTTGCTTTTGTTTGCGAGACAGAGAGAGAGCAGCGTATCGATTCCAGCTGCAGAGGAGCAGGACTTCTTCCTTGTAGCCTTGATGTGTGTGATGCAGTCTGGACCTGTAGACTGCCCTATTGATCACCATGTCGGCTCTTAAGTATCCTCTCCATTCAGGCCCCTTGACGGCAACACACTACCGAAATGACAGTAATCAATGGGAATGGTTAAATGACCCCCGCACACAACTCAAATGGTATGAATCGCCTTGGCATTGGAGATTTATCTTTGGGTAATACGTGGAGCTGTTCCTTATATCGACCATTGTGGAGCTATATGCCCCCCCCAATGGCATTACGTCAAGCTAAAGACTTTGTAGTACTAGTAGGCTATAGTTAACTACTGTGCATTGTAAGAAACCATAGCCTACTATACTGCAAGAGTTTTAGGGTTCCATTTTTGTTAGCATCTAAACTCCTTATCATTTTTTTTTACTATTTTGAAAAAGAAATTGGAATAGTAAAACGTATAACGTGCCAATCTATTGACATTGGAATAGTAAAACGTGCCAATCTATTAGTGGCCCCCAGCTAAGTTGGTTAACCAGATGTAACTCTTGAGAGGGTAAAATTTATTTTGATCTCTATGCTTGCCTGTTTTGTTTGTGAAAATCCATCCTGGAATTGTGGACAAAACCCGTAAAAATCTTAAGTTTTGCATCTGTGGGGTGAAAATGTTGTCAAATGGTGGTCGGTGGCTCACCATGGCCCAATGCTCGTGGGCCCTGGGATCAAAAAGGTTGAAAAACGCTGCTTTATGTAATCAAAGAAAATGCTCTGGAATAAACTAGTGTGGTTGGAACCTTCAACATACAATTGTTCACTAAATGTTCGTAGCAACGTGTTTCGATGTATATTATGAAACTATTAGGTACAGTATATCGGATGGTTGTACAGCATTGCACATTAACTGTACTACACGGTTTATCATGCTCTGGGGGTTATCACACTAATACTAACATCTAATAGTATCTACTAGCATCTAGTCTAATCTGTTCTAATGACCTTATCAATGCTTCCATAAGGTCAAATGGTACCGAAGCTTCTGATGTGAGAATAATGTACTTGTTTTCCTCATTTGTCTGTAGCAAAAAACCCTCTTTGCAATGATGGATGGAGATGAGGCAATGAATCCACCATTCCCAATACCCTCTTTCTGCCTTCCACGACTCCCAATCCAAACATACTGGTTGTCAAATGGTACTGAGTAATCAGACAGACAGGGGGTGGGGGGATGAATAATGCATCGCAATATGCTGGGATGGGGTGCGATTTTTTTTTTTTATGTCTAGCCACATTGCCAATATTGCCAGGCTGTGCCACTCACTGTGCAGTTGATCAAATGAAAGGACATTCTTCAAATTGCCAAGACAAACCTAATAGTCAATTTTGTCTTGTGTGTACAATAATCATATACTGCAGGTCCATGATATTTGGAAATTGCAAATCGCAAGGACTACAATTGTCAGTTGTTTTCTCGGCACACAAGGATATCATTAGGAAAGAGCTTCCAAAGAAAGAAAGAAAGAAAGAAAGAAAGAAAGAAAGAAAGAAAGAAAGAAAGAAAGAAAGAAAGAAAGAAAGAAAGAAAGAAAGAAAGAAAGGTAAAGAAATCATAAGAACACAAACACAATCCACTCTTCTCGTCTTAGATAAAGCAATGGTGGACAATGTCACGATAATCAAGGTAATGGTGGGGTGTGTTGATAATAGTGGAGGAACAGAACATTCCAACTCTTTCATTATAAGGGCGGTGCAGTCGTACAATCAGGCTACAACAAGTCACATTATATATACATCTCTCCACTGTGATCCACGGTGTAACAAGCGGTGTAACACAGACAACAGCAGGCAAATGTATTGCACTGCAGGAGGAGCAGAGTTTACTAACAGCCGTGGTCATGTCTGTCAGAACAATCGTTCACAAAAGGATGACTCTATGGGTCTAAATCAGGGGTGCTCACACTTTTTTGACTTGAGAGCTACATTCAAAATGACCGGCTCAACAAGATCTACACATCAAAAATGTGATTATTCCATTACTGAAATTCATTTCAAGGCCCCCTAGAAAGTTTGAGCTTTGAAATAGTGGTGATGGTGTAGTTTACTGTTATGCTTATAATGAAAAGAATTGGAAGGTTTTCTTGTATATGGTACTACTGACGTTTGAACACAGCATTTGGGGTTTGAGTTGAAAGTTTGTGATGTTGAGTTTAGTCTCTTTCTCCCAACACTAAGAACTTTCACATTTTTGTCCACAATTGGGAAAGAGAACTGGCAAAACGTTGGTCGAAATAACAGTTATTCTCCATTTTCTAATTGTGTGGACTCTTGAAAATGACGTAATTCAGACATTTAAATATAATTGAACTCTTGAGAGTGTTACCTCTACTGGTAAATCACGATTTACCTTTTGGGCACCCCTGGTCCAAATCAATCGTTCACCTTTTGGGAACGATTGATTTAGACCCATAGTCCCCCTTTTTAGAGATAAAAGGAACCTAAGAGGATAGTTCTTTCCAATATCTGGAATGGTATAAAAGTTGTAGTTCTACAAAATGACGACTAGACCTTAATGATACAAAAAGAGCAGACGTGTGTGTGCGCGAGGACAATTACAGTGAGAGAGCGCAGTGGGGGGGTGGGGGGGTCAGAGAGAGAGGATCAATTAGGGAGAGAGTCAAAATGGCTGTAATGGCTTCACACAGCGGGGAGAAGAGAGGAGAAAGGAGGTAGAGGGAAGAAAAGAGAGAGAGAGAGAGAGAGACGCGGAAGGAGAGTCATTTTTAAAATGACAGCGTTTATCGTTTGGCTCGAGCCTCGCCTGTGAGCGAGCGGGGAGCTGAAAAGAGGGGTTCGGCGGGGTGCAAGGGAAGGGAAAAAAGCCTCTTATTGAATCTTTTAGGCAAGGGGCACCTAAAAGGGCGCCATGGCAATCAGCCGTCGCATCGAAGCGATGACGTGTCCAAGAATTAACGTCACAATGTGAACATTCACTGCAGTGGTTGAAAATCACAGTTGTTACTGACAAAAGAAGGACATTTCTTGTTACTGTAAAAATGTATTATTTGTATTTTTTTTCCTCTCTCTTTCATGACCGAGTCTTAATGCATTCTGCCCCCTACTTTCTGAAACAGCTGTCAGCCCTTCTCAGGCTTCTTTGAAGCTCAAATGACTGAATTAGACTCTACCTTTATAGATAATTGCTTAATTGGTAGCTTTTCATATGCTGTCAGTTGGCCGAGGGCCTTGAGAAGAGCTTAGATAAGGCTGTAATTATGTGGCTACGGCAGATATCCGCATCTATGGCAGCGCAGTGAGGAATGAGCTGACAGCCCCACAGTGTGTGTGTGTGCTGTGCTCCACTCTGTGTCCGTTGTTCCCTACATCCTCCATGGCCTTAAGGGATGCAGCTGAATTGGCAGGTCTTTGTACAATACAAATGTGTTTGGCTGTTATACTGTATGCGTACTATACACGCATGCGGATGGATGGGTCAATTTGTTTGCGATTGTGGATGTCACAATGGCCAGCGCTCCTTCGTTGTCAGACAATATGAATGAGCCATCAGAAAGAGGCCATAATTATATGTAGCAATGTAGAACTTGGAGAAAAATCACACAAGTGAGGGGCACCGTCATCGCCGTACGTCATCGTACGCCGTTCGTCTTCGTCTTCAATGTTTGTGCTACACGATATTTGTGTATAGGGACAAAGATTTGGTTATATACGCTAAAATATGGATGTACTGTATAGTACGTCGCTACGACCCCTTGAAAAGAGTATATTTACTCATTGTCAGAAGACGTGTATTTGTGTGAGGTGTTGAAGCCGTTTCGCGGCTTTGCACGGGGCTCTGGTTCTGACAACGGTTCTGTCAACGGAACGGTAAACACTGGAAGAACTAAAAGGCCGTCAAGAGAGCTGTACGTCGGTGTGTGTGTGTGTGTGTGTGTGTGTGTGTGTGTGTGTGTGTGTGTGTGTGTGTGTGTGTGTGTGTGTGTGTGTGTGTGTGTGTGTGTGTGTGTGTGTGTGTGTGTGTGTGTGTGTGTTGATAGTTGACAGTGGCGAGTAAACACAGACCTGGTCTGAAGTAAATAACAGTGTGAGATAGAGAGAGAGAGAGAGATGCAGTGCACACAAAACCAGGTAGAAACTGAGCTACACTTCCTCACCGTCTGTCCACCGTACCAAGACATCAGAGACATAATATACGTCCCACTGATTACAATCACCTGCAGGGAAAGTCTGAAAAGATGACTAATGACCAAAAAAACTCCCAAATTACAAAGATAATGTGCAAACACAGCAGCGAGATGTGTGCACTGCTGTGACAGGAGAGGAATGTCAAATGGAATACTGAACCTGTTATAATGCAACACAGCTCTGCTTTCCTTTTATTTCATTCCTATTTTAATACCAATATTTATTTGTAAATACATTGTTTTATGTTGTTTGTCTTTCTCCACTTCTGTTTTGGTAATGTAAACATGTTTTTTTTCCTATGCCAATATTTATTTCTAAATACATTGTTTTATGTTGTTTGTCTTCCTCCACTTCTGTTTTGGTAATGTAAACATGTTTTTTTTCCTATGCCAATATTTATTTCTAAATACATTGTTTTATGTTGTTTGTCTTCCTCCACTTCTGTTTTGGTAATGTAAACATGTTTTTTTCCTATGCCAATAAGCTGGACTGAACTGAACTAATTTGAACCGAACCAAAATGTGACTTGGCCTGCCAGGAGGTGAGGTAGATGCAGTTGAGATGAATACATGAGGGACAAATAATACTCGGGCCAGCCTATAAAAGTTGCGACATTGAGGGGTCAGAAAACTGAACTCTCGGGAGGGGCTGTTGCAGCCTGAAAGGGCCGAGTATTATTTGGGCCGAGCCCTCCTGTTATACCGTTGAGATAGACTTTATACGTTACAGTCTGCACCATGTACTGTACACTACTACAGTGAACAACAGTGAGGTGTCCGAGACAGGAAAAAGGAGTGAGCGAGTGAGTGAGGAAACAAGGGAGGAGAAGAGAAGGGCAATGGGAAAGAGAGAAAGATGGGGGAGCAGTGACGCGGGAGAGAGGCAGCTAGGGTTGGAGTGGGACTCGCTGGAGAAGAATCCACCATGGGACAGAGGGAGGGAAGATTAGTTTTGCTCCAGTACCGGCAGATCATAAAAACGCAAGAGGGGGAGGAGGAAGACGAGGAGATGAAACAGAGAGAAGAGCGTGGGGGGGGTCGGGGGGGTCGAGAGGATTAGTGCCACTTCAGGAATGACAGAACACAAGGAAGGGGAGGGGGAGAGGAGTTTTAGTTAGGATTAGTTTTGCACCGCGGACCGGGAATTGAGCGATAGAGCGGAAGTGTGGGTGATTTGGGTTTTTGCGTCATGTGAGCAATTGGTGACCGAGTGCACTTCCCCCACCACCACCACCACTGACATACATACTGGTGTTTCTGCCGGATATCTCAGGCCTGAAACTTCATAACCTGCAAAGAGAGAAACAAAATGACGGTTGAACTATCACTACAATCAACACAATACACAAAAGCGGTACTTAAAAGAGTGGCAGTGCTTATGGGGTGGAACAGCGTGCCAATTTTATTGGCCACCCTATGTGCCCCTCCCCCATTTCCATTGGCTCTCATTTTCGTCAATCGCCTCTGCTACATGCTACAAGTCATATTGCCAAATCTGCCTTGTTGTAAGTGGCTCTGTGCTAGTGGTGACTATAATGTCTCATGGGCATGTTTCTGTACATGTCAAAGACAACTGCCCAGTTGTCCATGTCTTTGACATGTAGGCCTACGGAAACATGCCAATGTGTCTTCCATGTACCTTCCATGCGCCGTCCATGGACAACTGCCCAGTTGTCCCCCTGTGCCCCCACTCTGAAAATGACCTGAATCCGCCCCTGCAACAAGACCATACTGGACTCCCAAATGAAATTTATTGCAAGGTTGCGATTACTATGAAAACCTGCCTTTTCCCGTTGGCCCCTCAACCCCTCCATATATGGCCTTCCTCGGTACATCATTTGACAACACATGACTATCCGATACCCTATATTGTTATGAAAACCTGCATTTCCTGTTGGTCCGTCACAGCCATTTCCATAGGGTTGGTCAGACCTCATATATGGTCATGCCGTGTGACATCACCTGACGTCCAATGCCCTAATACAATCCCTGTTATTCCCATATACGGAGATCCCTGATGTCATCAGCATTTAGCCAGAGTTTGAACGATTTTTCCCCCCTAGCAGAAAGTGTTTTTAGTTTAGTGGCTAATGTCAGTGAGATACTGTAATGAATACAGTGAAGTGCCTTTTTATGGCTTATACAAGCACTCCCAATCACCTAAAGTTGTGTTCTAGCTACACTTAAGTACATCAAGATGACAACAACTTTGATGAAGTACGTAAGTACTGCCAAGCCCACTCTTTTCTGCCAAAGAGCTTGTGAAAGCAACCGTGGTGGCTGTGCTGATCAAATATTTTATGTTTCATTGTCAGTGGTTTTCACTGGTAGCCTGGCGACCACCAGTGGTCCCTGAGAGGATTCCAGGTGGTCCGCAGCTAAATGATGGACAGTTGGTATAACATAGAACAGCACAGGGAGCTGTCTGTGGTGCTGAAGTGTTTCTATATAACATAGAACAGCACAGGGAGCTGTCTGTGGTGCTGAAATGTTTCTATATAACATAGAACAGCACAGGGAGCTGTCTGTGGTGCTGAAATGTTTCTATAGAACATAGAACAGCACAGGGAGCTGTCTGTGGTGCTGAAATGTTTCTATAGAACAGGGGTGCCCAACCTTTTTGACCCAAGATCTACTTTTCAGCAGCCAACCCCTCCGGGATCTACCAGTCCAATATCAACATTTCAAACCACACGCATCGTTGCCAGCCTGCAGTAACTTCACAACAACACAACACTACTTTGTTTTACCACTTTACTTTATGTCCATATAAGCATAAAGTACAACAGACTTGTCATAAATAGGCCTACAACAGTACAACATAAGTACAACAGACATGGACAAACACTGCCATTGCATTTTCTTATCCACCGCCTTTTTTTCTTTCCCCCCCACATCTTCCGAGATCTACTTGAGATCAGGCCGAGATCTACCGGTAGATCCCGATCTACTGGTTGGGCTCCCCTGGTATAACCAAATGGACGCTTATAGATCTGTAACGCTTGAAAGCGTAAAATGAAACCAAATGAACCCTTATACGGGTCCATTTGGTTTCATTTTACTCAAATTATATTTTAAACATCTGAATTCCTACATTTTCAAGAATGTACACAATTAGAAAATGTAGAATAATTGTTATTTTGAGCAACATTTGCCAGTTTATCACTCCTAAATTGTAGACAAAAACGTGACAATCCTTACTTTTGGGTCAGAGAGATTAAACTCAACATCAAAGGTGGTCCGTGGCTCAAATGCTGAATGAATAGTGGGCCCTGGTATGAAAAAAGGTTGAAAACCACTGGTCTATAGTAACTACATATATACCTATAGTGATTAAATAATACGTTGTATTTACCAAAGCCCTCTGTAAGCTGGGCGATAGTATACATTCAACGATTGCGAACCCAGTGGGCGATCGAGATTACTATGTAAGCCCAGCAGAAATGCCTGTGCATGTGTATGGACGTCACCCTCCATTTATAAGCACGACCAAATGAGGAGAGTTTCCCGCATGCCAGCCAGCGTCTTACTGATAATAACCAATAGTCTACATACAATATGGCGCTAACTCCCTCATTGCCCTTATCTGCAGATGCAAATTGGTTCTGTTTATACAAAAATGAGGTTCAGGTGTGTGGTGTGTGCACACACTCACCAGGGGAGCCAGGGGTGGTCATGCACAGCTGTGGATCCATCACCGTTGGCAGGAATCAGTTGTATACTCCTGTTTTGTGGGGGAAAGTTAGTCAGGTTTGCACAGCTTGTTTATTTGTGAGGGGATGGCAGCGTATTTTCAACATCCCCGGTCCGATGTTTACTTTTGACGCCACTTTGACGGCAGCGGAACGTGACATGCCATGATTCTCTACGCCAGTGCAAGCTTTTTTATACCAGGGCCCACTATATATTCAGAATTTCATCCATAGACCACCTTTTAATGACATTTTAGCCCCACAGACCTCAAAACTAAAGATTTCTTTTGCTTTTGTCCATAATACCTGCAGGCTGGATTTGGGGAAGCAAAACAATTCAAATGATGAATATCCTAACTCTCGAGAGTTACAACAGTTAAGTAACTTTTCATCTGGTTAACCAACTTAGCTGGGGACCACCTGGAACCCTCTCAAGGACCACTGGTGGTCCCGGACCACAGGTTGAAAACCACTGCTCTACGCTATATCCTTTTAGCCTGGAGTCCAACAGCTCGCCTATGAACTACATTTTACACTTGCTGAAAAATATGCTGCTTAATTTCACCAAGGGATTTCATGTTTACTGTTTTCTTTTATATGTAAATTAGCCAATTGGAGAGGAGAGGGGGGGTAACAAGCATAACCAGACGGACAAATCAATTAACAAATAGAGACTGCAGAGTGCATAAACTACACAAAGGGCATCAATACCAGACTGGACTGTCTTCTTTCTTTTTCTGCGCTCGTCGCAGGAGAGCAGAAATGAAGTTCTGTGGTATTCTATGACCAGCCCATTAACTAGAGAGCCAGATGTCAGTCGGATGGGAAGGTGTGTGTGCGTGTGTGTGTGTGTGTGTGTGTGTGTGTGTGTGTGTGTGTGTGTGTGTGTGTGTGTGTGTGTGTGTGTGTGTGTGTGTGTGCGTGCATGCGTGCAACATTGTTAAAAAGGAAGCAGGCACTGTCAAATGTGGACAGCGCTCGGATAGCGAACACGGAGATGAGGGTCGCAGGGCGCGAGGCTTAACACGGCCAGCAGAGAATAACAAGTCCAGCACTTTGTACAGATTGACTCTGAAGACAGTCCAATGTGAAAATCAAAACCCCCCACTGTGACAAATAGGAGGGGAAGGGGAGAGAGAGGGGTCGATGGATGGAGCAGACACTGGACAAGAATAGAGAGAAGTTGGTGCGTGTTTGCATGTGTGTGTGGAGGGGGGGGGGGGGGGGTGGATTGATGGGAAAGGGCTGCATGTGGAGGGAGGAATGGATGGAGAGAGAGAGAGAGGAAGTGTGTAAGACAGATGGAGAGTGGTGACATGAGAGTGGAGAGAGAGAGAGAGAGAGAGAGAGAGAGAGAGAGAGAGAGAGAGAGAGAGATGTGTTTAATTAGTGGCCCTGGAGAGCATCTTGGTTGAGCCAAGGAGGAAAACTGGATGTTCTCTAATTGGCCCTGCTGTGTGAGGGGGAGAGGAGGAGGGAGGCGAGAGGAGAGAGAGAGAGAAGAGAGAGAGAGAGAGAGAGAGAGAGAGAGAGAGAGAGAGAGAGAGAGAGAGAGAGAAGAGAGAGCGAGAGAGAGAGAGAGAGAGAGAGAGATAGAGACAGAGTGAGTCAGAGAGAGGGAGAGAGAGGCAGAGAGAAGAGAGACAGAGTGAGACAGAGAGAGAGAAACAATGCAAGAGAATGGGAGACAGACAGCCGGACAGTCAGACAGACAGGAAGCCAGCCTGCCAGCCTTCATGCCAGCCTGCCAGGCAGTCAGACAGTGTGTGTGTGTGTGTGTGTGTGTGTGTGTGTGTGTGTGTGTGTGTGTGTGTGTGTGTGTGTGTGTGTGTGTGTGTGTGTGTGTGTGTGTGTGTGTGTGTGTGTGTGTGTGTGTGTGTGTGTGTGTGTGTGTGTGTGTGTGTGTGTGCGTGCGCGTGTGCAGAGCATGCCTCAAAGGGTCAAGGAGAAAGATGGTTGCCATGACACACAATGAGCAGGGGAGAAGGCTGTGAGGATATGAATAGGAGAGCCAGAGAGATGGATGAGGGGAGCAGGGGAGAGAGAGAGAGACAGAGATGGATGGAGTGAAAACTAGCAGCGATATGGAGAGAGACATAGAGAGGGGGAGAGAGAGAGAGAGAGAGAGAGAGAGAGACACAGAGAGATAGAGAGAGAGAGGGAGACAGAGAGACAGAGAGATATAGAGAGAGATAGGGAGACAGAGAGAGAGAGAGAAGAGAGAATTCACAGATGCACACAGGAGATCTGGGAGAGAAGCCTTGGAAAAATGACAAGTCAAGAAGTTTCGGGTGAAAGAGAAAAAAGGCACGATAATGAGCAAAGAAAGAAGAAGTAGACGTGTGTGCATGTGTGTGCGTGTGCATGTGTGTGTGTGTGTGTGTGTGTGTGTGTGTGTGAGGGAAGGAGAGAGAGTGACAGAGAGAGGACAAAAGAGGATTATAAGGCTGGAAGAGAGAAAGAGAGAGATGTTATTTGAAGAAACACACACACACGTGCGCACACACGCGTGCGCACCCCCCCCCCCACACACACACACACACACACACACACACACATAAATGAAAAAATGGCCTAGCTCAGCATGTATACCCTCCTCCTCGTCCAGTTAGGACAATGGCATTATTCTAACCATAGCACCAGATCGATAGCCGCCATGGCGTATTGGTGATCAGTCAAGTGCCGTGGACAGAATTGATCATGCTCAGTCAAATGTGACATAAACAAGGAGCCGGCAGCGATCGATGCAATGTTAGTGTATACGGATCCAAGACAAACGCGCTGTATCTCAATTAAGCCTTCCTGTACTGTAATGTTCTGGCGTTCTAAGCATTATGTTACACTTTAGCTATTGAAAAATATCAGACCTATAAGGTCATAGCGCGCCACTCGGTGGCGCGCTATGAGCTTGTAGGTCTGATATATTTTTTAAAAAATGGTGAAAATGTGGTACGAATCTTTGAAAGTATTATTTCGGAAGCAAACATTTTGAACTCAAATGTCTGCTTCTGGGTGATCCATAGAACAACAGCATCAATGGCACGGGAACATCCATTTTTCAGATAAACTAGAATCTAGCATCAGATACTAGAATCTAGAGTCAGAAACTAGAATCTAGTGTCAGAATCTAGAAACTACCATTGGAAACTAGAATCAGGGACTAGAATGTGGCGTCAGAAACTAGAATCTATTGTCATAAATTAGGTTCAAGCGTCAGAAACTAGAATCTAATGTCAGAAACTATAATATATTGTCAGAAATTAGGATCTAGTGTCAGAAACTAGAATCTAGCATCAAAAACTAGAATCAAGTGTCAGAAACTAGAATCTACAGTCAGAAAGTAAAATCTAGCATCAGAAACTAGAATGTAGTTGTCAAAAAATAGAATATCATGTCAGAAACAAGAATCTCATGTAAGAAACTAGAATCTATTGTCAGAACAAGAATACCATGTCAGAAACCAGAATCTATTGTCAGAAACAAGAATCTCGTGTTAGAAACTAGAATATATATTATCAGAAACTAGAATCTATTTTCAGAACAAGAATACCATGTCAGAAACTGGAATCTATTGTCAGAAACAAGAATCTTGTGTTAGAAACTAGAATCTAATACCAGAAACTAGAATTTATTGTAAGAAACAAGAATCCCATATTAGAAACTAGAATCAGTATCAGAAACTAAAATCTAGTGTCAAGTGTCTAGAGGACAGGATGGGTTAACTTCTCATTGTGCCGCTGTACGCTTTGATAAAGAGGCTCATTTATGCACATCAGCCAAGCGACAGGGAGTGGGATGCTAATGGAACCCACAGCCCCACCCATGCTTTCATAACCGCTCGCCTCTGGGATGAACCGGTTCATTGTAAACCTGTGGCTTCATTAAAACTTTTACGATATTCATTACGCGTTTATTTCACCTGGGAGGAAGCACTTTTTTACGCAATGCTAATATTGATTCGCGAGCCCCGCGTGGCACGTCACAGCTAGGTTTCATTTGTTTTCGAGGCTTTAGAAACTCTCGTCTAAAGCCCACCCGCGTCACGACGAGTTGGATTTAGGCGGCGGAAATCAATAAGGGATCCCAAGAAAGCTACAACAACAAGCCGTCCGGATTCCCATGGTCAGTCTGTTATATATTGAATGCGCATGTTCCTAATGCTATGTGCAACGAGCAGTACATTGAGCTATCATTTGCAGGTGCGTCCTGTGCACAGGGAGACCAAAAGACTATAGTAATATATTAAAGCATAAAATAATTAATCACGCAAAGGGGATGGCAAAAGGAAGGCAGTCAGCATGTGGTATTGTATTTATAGGTACAGTATACAACAGCCCAACGGCACATACAACAACTGCCACAGGCAGGAGAAATCACAATTAATGTTGTTGTCTGGCTGTGTAATTTTAACAAGCATATAGTACATGTCTTCTATATTCACCACTATGCATTGTGTGGTTAATTCCGTCAAGGTTTATGTGCGCACGCAGCACGCAGCTTTTGTGCAAGCCCCGTGTATACCAGCAGCAAGCATTGAGGGGGACAATCATTAGATGAAAGCAGAGCCCAGGCAAATGACTTATGCCTCCCCCTCTTTTTCTACCCTAATAACAACATAGCACACCACAGCAAAACTATCAGACAGCAGACTCACAGCGCCACAAGAGGTGCCTTAATATTCTAGGAGCTAATTACACCAGATTGAAGATATTCTTGCCGCGCCAAGATGTCACAACATAATGAGATTGAAACGAAACAAGGGTCGCGGTGGGGCGCCCATGGCACGGACCGTGCATCGTTAATTCTCGAGGTCGCGGACACAACCCCCCCTGACACGTATTTGAAAATCTTCATCAGAGCAATGATAATTGCGTGCATGCGGCACCGCATCGGATGCAAATGAGCAGCGGCGTAGAGATCAATACAGCGCGACGACACGGAGAGATGCGCTCTAATGGCCAGCAGAGTGACGCTGATGCATGGCTCTAAACCCAGCTGCTGGCGCATTAAGGGACAACCCCTGCTCACCCCGTGTACCTGCTGGAACTGCAATTAAACCATAATGCCTCTCGGAGAGAGAGAGGTCCGCTGCTCCCGTGCTTCCATGATGAGCTCACTAAGTGATACTGCGGCCGACCTCGGGCCATGCTCGGCCGATGCAGCGCGTTGGGGGACGCAACATTAGGATATGGACTGATTATGCACTACTGTACCCCCCAGCCCCTCTCCTTCTTCCCTGCCTGGGCGCAACAGGGCCATCAGATATTCAAATGCTAATCAGGTGGCTTTTGTTTACCTGCAAGGTATAGTGTGTAGGCATAGAGCACAGTGTTGTTCCTACACATTGTTCTAACAATGAAGCACTGTTTAGTCACTACTGTGACTCCCCTGGTTTTGACCAGAAATGCCATCTGGGATTGACAACAACAGCCAGAAAGACAATGCTATAAGCGATGCTAATGACGAGTAGTATTAGGGCCCAATTAAAGGTGCAGTATGTAAGAATTGCAATAAAACGAATCATAAAATGGCCCTGCTATGTCAACAGACATTTAAAATTCATGTTCATTTCCAATTCTTGTGTCACTGA
>CM076970.1:13574940-13647065 GCA_039105355.1 Benthosema pterotum
ACACACCACACACACGCCGCTTCCCAACATCTCATCTACCACCTTCTCTCTCTCTCCATCTATCGCTCATCACTTCCCACATTCATTATTTCATATGCCCATTTATGGCTCATAAATATGTCAGATATCTGCTTTCTGCCGCCATCAGCTCTGCTCCCGTATGCACTCTACTTCAATCTCTCCCTCCTCTCCTAGCACTTATCTGTCTTTAATGATCTTCTATCCCTTTTACTACACCACTTTCATTTTCACCTCCTCTCCCTCTGTCTCTCTTCTTAAAGTGTTTTTTCTCTGTCTCTTGTCCACAGGACAGTGTTGCTAGCAGAAAAACAAACAATTTTCTTTGTCCTTATCTGATACTTTCTCCTGTTTCTCTCCCCATTCCTCTCTTCTCTTCCTCCTGCTGGTTTTGTGATTCTCGCTCTCCATCTCTCTCTCACTCTCAATCTGTTTTCTCTCTCTCCCTCTCTCCCTCTCCCTCTCTTTCTCTGTTCCTTCCTTCTCGCTCTCATGCTACCGATGTCTTCTTTTTTCTCCCCCCTCCTACTTCAGAATCAATTTGGACAGAAAGTGCTCCGTCCGGTTGCCCTCGCTTTTCATTGTTTTGCAGCCAACGTTTTTAAACCCATGCCCAGGCTAATCCGCCCCCCCCACCGTCTGTCTCCATCTCCACACAAGCTAAGCGCAAAAGCATTTCCTTCACTCGGGGCCGACAGCGCGAGATGCCAACCAGGGCGGATGCACCATTTCCCAATTGGGGGGGCATGAGAAAATGGTATGGGTGCACCCATACGCACCCATACGATTTTCCTGTTACAGGATTTTTTAATAGTCAAGTAAAGCATCAATAATAACATCAGTTGTTGTTGAAAGTTGAACAGACACGCAGCATGCATAAAGCTAAAGGTCTGACCCCCGAGAGTTTTATGTTTTCAATGATGAAATGCTGTGGTTTTAGTGATGACACACTGTAGTTAGTTAGTAGCATTTTAAATTATAAGCACCTTAATTTGCCGTCATATTTGGTGGGGCAGCTGGGCTTTAGGGGGGCCCCCCACCCCCCATGCCCCCCCCCCCCCCCCCCCCCCCCCCCCATGCCCCCCCCCCCCCCCCCAGCCCCCCCCCCCCCCCCCCCCCCCCCCCCCCCCCCATGCCCATGCCCCCCCATGCCATGCCCCCCCCCCCCCCCCCCCCCCCACACACACACACACACACACCCCAACCCACCCCAGCTCTGCGTTCGTTTGACAAAAGAGCCAACAAATTGACTTCTCCATCGACCTTTCTCGAAAACAACACGGACAGACGAAGTGAAAAGTAAAAACCTAAAACTAAACCCTGGAAAAGAATGGGGACAATAATAGAGCAACAACATCAAGGGCGTTTTATCAATCGGTCGTCGCTCATTCGGCAGAACTCGCCGCCCTCATCATTTCTTTGGCTTCTTTTTTCTTTTCTTCTTTTCCTTTCCTAACCTCGTAGTCAGGGCGGGTCTAGGCATGGGCATGGGGGGGGCAATGCCCCCCCTAAATGCTCTGACTGCCCCACCAAACATGAAGGCACGTAAAACAAGCCACATTTCAAAGATATTTCAAATTAGCTTACAATGCTTAGAGTATATTTAAAATGATTTGAAACACTACTAATGCTACTATCTAAACTAAAATTATGGCACCACTAAACCAACACCATTTCGTCACTGAAAACAGAAAACTCTCTGAGTCAGACCTTTAGCTTTATGCATGCTGCGTGTCTGTTGCAACTTCAACAACAACTGATGTTATTATTGATGCTTTACTTGCCTGATATTCAGTAAGTGCTGTACAAGATATAAATCTTGTGGGTCACAGACCTAAAAGAATTTAAATGAAAATGGCATGAGGGCGGCTTCATCGCCAGCGTCGCTTTTCCCGCCGCCCTCATGCCATTTTCACCTGCCCCCCCCCCCCAAATGGGAAATGTTACATCGGGCCTTGCACTGTTTCTGGTGGGTTTTCGCCCCCAGACGCACATTGACCCGAGCACTCCCTGGCCCCGGTAGGGGGGCCTTGTTCCTCTAGCGTCGCTCCGGTGCACATGACTGACGTACTCCTTACGGGAGAGGGGGGGAAGGGGGAGAGAGAGAGAGAGAGAGAGAGAGAGAGAGAGAGAGAGACAGAGACAGAGAGAGAGGGCGCATCAAGTGAAAAAAAAAACAGCAAGAGGATAGAGAGAGAGAGAGCGACTTAGAGGGGTTGAATGTGGGTTCGTGATCAATGGTGCTTCTCCAATTACATTCCAATTAAAGGCGCGTCTCGAGCACGGGCTCTGGTACACCGCATCCGCACAAGAGCTTTTTGACAGGGCCGCCGGCCCTCTAGTTCTCTACTCTCTTACTCATAACAATGGCGGCCGCGTCCTTGCTAGACTGTCTGCTGCTACTCTACTCCTCCACGCGCCGATCTGCATTCCACACACACACAAACACACACATATACGACGGTAGCCGGTACACACACACACACACGACCGCACAAGACGAGTTGAGACACAGCCAGGGCAACCAGAAGCGTTCTTCAAGGGGGGGGGAGTAGTAGTGCACATTTACACACTTCCCAGAAGTGTCTCCGCGCACCACAAAGTTATAGCAGCGCCGCTGGCCGGGCATGCGGCGCATTGGGGCGACGTAGAGGGGACAGCTGTGGACACCGTATCGCACAGCAAATGCGAGTTTATTACAGTAGATTAAGGGCGGTTCAAGGGGCTAATGCCCACTATTACATCGATGCTGGTTTAACACCGCCTTACACTCCACAGTCAATAAAGAGCCAGGGGAGATGGAGGGAGCAGGGCTAGCGGAGCGGAACGGCTAGGGATATAGAGGCAGCGGGGTGGTGGTGAGGGGTGGCGGTGGTGATGGAATGTGGGAGGGTTGAAGCATGTCCGAAGGACAGGGGGAATTGGAACATAAAGATGTGAATGGTTCCAATTAGATGACATTGATTGGTTACACTGTTCATTTAAATTGGAATTAGAATGCTTTGATTGCCAAGTAAGGATTAATCTAGCGGGAAGTAGTCGCGGGTAGACATGTCCCGATCCGATACCAAAGATCGGTAGTCATCCGATTTTAGCCTAAAGTCCCCCTACTCGGCATCGGGGAAAAGGGTCCGATCATTAATCCGATGTACAAATAAACAAAACGAAACGAAACGCTATTGCAGCACTCACACACGTGATGGAAACACCAGCGCACAACAGCAGCAGAGAGAGAGAGAGAGAGACAGAGAGAGAGAGAGAGAGAGGAGAGAGAGAGAGAGAGAGAGAGACAGAGACAGAGACAGAGAGACAGAGAGAGCAAAGCGCAAAGTTAGCTTACCTTACAGTGTCATTATATCCACTTGTTGCTTGCTACTGCCAAAGGCTACAGCAAAAATGTATAATCCACAAGTGGGTCCATAATCCTTTGCATTAAGGCCTATATTGCCAGCTTGCACGTTGCATTGTACTGGCAGACAGTTAAAAGAAGTCTGCATTCTGCTGCTGCACTCAAAACACAACGTCGCGTCCCGCGGTTATATGAGTAGCCGTGACCCGTTAAAAACAGTTACCACTATCCTTTTGTGGTGCTAAGGTGCAGGTTTCTATAGGTCACCTTTATGATGTGACATACAACACACGCCTCAAAGTGGTGACTGTAATGAAGTTGTCTTGTCTGATTAGGAACTTAGTTCCTACTTTTGTGTGTCTAGAACATATTATAGCTACTTATGCATTGAATTAACTGGGTTTATAGCATATAAGCCCAATGCAAATTAATAATAATGCCACCCATGGCATAATGCCACCCATGGCAGGGGTGTTTGTTTTTATTGCCTAGGCCTACTTTGCTTTGATCATGAGAATTCAATAATGCAAATGCATGTCATTCGATTGTATTATTCTCCAGTAGAATAATATAGTAAAAATATAGCTGCAAGCAGCAATAAAACATGACCAAGCAAGCAGCAATAAGGAGTCAGAACAATACGCAGAAGAAGGAACATAAAATCTCAGAAGCAGATTATTTTTTTTTGGGGGGGGAGCTGTTTGTTTCTGTGTCTACAATAAACACTACAGTACTACTTGACAATGATTCACAAGTCTTGACTCCTGTTATTGTAATTAATCATTGCATTATCTTTACAATTAGTAGTTATAAGTTATTAAAATCGTGAGTTTTCGTAAAAAGGCGTGACCGTGGTGGAGCCCAAACTTCGCCCCAAACAGGAAGTGGTACTTGCACCTGATTGGTCGATACTATTTCCTGCCATAACTCCTCAATGCTATGTCATAGAGACATATGGGTGACATCATTGACTAGTAATGAGTCCCTGACGCGTCCCTGACGTTGATTGGTGTAACTTAGCCCCGCCCCCTCTTCTGATTGGTCGATACTATTTCCTGCCATAACTCCTCAATGCTATGTCATAGAGACATGGGTGGCATCATAGGACTCAGTATGGCGTCCCTCACCCGTCCTGACGTTGATTGATGTAACTTAGCCCCACCCCTCCTCTGATTGGTCGATACTATTTCCTGCCATAACTCCTCAATGCAATGTCATAGAGACATAATGGTGGTATCATTGGACTATGTTTTGGCTCCTTGTGACTTAGCCGCGTCCCTTTTCTGATTGGCCGATATTTGCCCGACACTTGCACGATCGAGGGCCGTTAATCGCTTCTTGCAGCTTTAAGTCGCGGGTGACACTATTGGGCTCACCTAGAGCTACACTGGTACATGTACAGTAGAGTGCACGTAAATACACACCGGCCAATGCAGACAACGGTAAGCATTGCTCTAATGAATAGCATCCGTAGGGGCTGGTACAATTAAAGTCAAATCGTGATTTTTACGCACAATTATACAATGGTGCTGTCGCACCTTGCTATCGTCCACTCCTCGCCGTTACACGTGCGGTTTAATAACCGGAACATTGTACAACCACTATATTATCCATCCATCAGTCTCCATGAACATCACAGAGGCCATTACGTACCATACAATATGTATGATATATAATGCCTTACGAACGCACATAAGCACCGTGCCGACAAGACACAACGATAACGTTTTATAGCAAAAATTTGTCATTAGCAATAGCAATAATCATGATTACAGTGTTAAGCAAATATTTTTCAGAATTACCACTTCAGCCATAACGGTGCACTAGGCCCAGCTAGACATATAAAGAACTGTCCTTCCACCTTTCCAACATCCAATCAGTGTTTATTCAGGCTTGGGTGGGTACTGTGCTGCTGTGCACAGCGTTTAAGACCCCAATCTCTGGACCCACATGTACAACTGGGCTGGCCTTGAATCAAATCCCCGTCAAGAGCTTTCCTATTGTGGCTGCCTGCTCCCCTCTCAACCAGACTACCTGTCTGGGTAATGAAATTACCGAGGGGGAATGGACTGCCCACACCGTGGCAACACGGAGTGCAAATGGAACCCACCAAGTGTTAAATCAGCACTCTGGACTCCACGCATGGGTGAGCGTTCTGAGCGGTACAAATGCAGCGTGTCACAGCCGTGGCGGTGGCCAACATAAAGCGCTCTGGTAGTAGTGCACTCCACCGGTTCACAACTGCTGGGTTGGGAACCATTTCATTGGTCACAGACATGTTTTTTTTATGGGTCCCTTTTTATTTGTTTGGTTTACCAATTACCGCTTTTTGTTTTTTCCATCCACACGAATAACCACATTTCAACAATCGAGATTCCATATCATTATAGGTGCTTTAAATGAAATTGCTCTCAGGAACAGCTTATCCGATTGGTGTCATCAATGCACACTATTTTGAACAATTCCTCCTCTTGTTCAGACTTTAATTCTAAATTTGCATTTCCACGTTGTTTACAACATTTCCAAGCTGGCATGGAATGGAAAGAAGCCTGGTTTTATCTAGACTCAAATATATATATATATATATATATATATATATATATATATATATTATATATATATATATATATATATATATATATATATATATATATATATATATATATATAATCTGCTCATCAGCTACCCAACCACCTCAGGACATTGTGGTACTGCAGCTAAAATTACTTTCAAAGTCCAGAAAGAAATGACAAGGACTGGATTTCAAGTGGTGATTGAGGCTCAAACCTTTAGAAATATGACATACAGTATCTAATATTAAGTAGGCTAAAAGCCAAATTTTATTTGTGCTTTTAAAGATCAAGTGCCATGATTTTTTCTACCCTAAAAGATGATCATCAGGTATTAATGTTATATGAAAAGTAAGATTCTTTCCCAAAAAGTGTACAGTGTTTGTTAAACTGTCATTTTTATGATTCCACCCTACCAGTTCATTAAGTATGCCTGGTTTGCCTGGTGGGTGGTGATGGGTGGAGATCCACCTGAACTGAAGCCACACCCACAGCTTTAGTTGCATGATAAAGGGGGAGGAGTTAGGGGAGGGGCTGAACACGTGATGTCACTATATTGAAGTTTTTTTTTTATTGCCATGTTTAACTGGAAAGGTTCAGCCCCCAGGAAGAAACCATAAAAACAAAGGAAAGACATCATTGCATATAAAAACACACAAAGGGTCTATTTACATACTGTCACCTCTTAAACATGTACAAAATTGGAAAAATTACAAAAATCACGGCACCCCCTCTTAAGAAGTATTGAAAATTTCCAATCTACCAACTCACAACCCGACACATTGCAAGGGCTGGGAAAAGGACAGAGAACCTTCCGGCCGACTCTAGTGCTTCTTTTATGGACCCCGAATGCAGGGAAGCAGTTCTTACTGAATAGGACAGAGACGCATTAAACGAAGCATTATCGAAGACGGGAAGCAATTCCGGGAAGGTTTGCGGCGCGGCACTGCAAATAAATGAGCTTGTCTGATTGTTATGGCAGAATCGCATGCTGATTGACCGGCCGCTTGATTAACGCCCTGTTAAGTGCTGCACTTCCTACTGACATTAAGATGCAGCCATGAGAGCAACGCAAACAAGCGGGAGGGGAGGGGGGGGGGACAAGGCAAATCTCCAAGCCTGTAATCATTCACAACAACGTTAGTCATCGCCCCGGTGCATTCTCACATTTTGGGGTGGGGGGGGGGGGGATTGACAATCTCGGGGCACAGCGGCACAGCTCTCATTTAGCAGCCAACTTAATTACAACACGCCACAGTACATGCTATAATGCATTATTAATGCGTTCTTCTTCTTTTGGCGACATGAGTCATTGGTTCTGGGGGTCCTGGAGAGAGAGAGGAGGGACAGGCCCGACCGACTGACTGAGCACATGGAACTGCCCCGTCGCCATTACCGATGAGAAAAGGTGAACAGTGAACTGATTCGGGGAGGAAATTGCAGCCGGTTCCAGCCGGTTGGTCGCAGTTAAGACCGGTATTGATTTGTGAGCGGCGTTACGATCCCTCCCTCCGACAACCCCGGTGTAAAACCAGTTCCATCAGATGCATTCTGCCTTTCTCTCTCTGTCTCTCTCTCTCTCTCTGTCCCTCTGGGCATCGATACACACGGGGCAAAGAGCCTCACACTCCTGGAGCTGGGTGTAAGCTGGATGTGTGCAGACCGACATCACACCGTGAGGACGGACAGCATGAAGCAATAGGGCAAAATATGTTACCACACGCCGAATTGGTCTTATCTTATTTGAAAATAAAACTTCCTTGTAGCTCAGTGCTTAGAGCTTCATCCTGCGATTGAAGTTTCACTCAAACTGGCTTCAAACAAGTGAGTGAGATGTAGTGAAACGAATTCAAAACTTTAGTTCTGCCATTTGGATTAGCCATCTATGGCAGTGGTTTTCAACAGTGGTCCTTGAGAGGGTTCCAGGTGGTGCCCAGGCTAAATGAAAGTTGGAAAGTTTATTAACCAGATGTAACTCTTTGAGAGCATAAAAATGTATAAAAAAAACAATGGATAACCAAATGGATCCTTGCGGATCCATTTGGTTTCATCTTACAGTCTCAAAGAGTTAAAATATCCATCATCTGAATCAGCACAAGACTACACCGTTAGAGAATGTAGAAGAATGGTCTCTTGAATGGACTTTTGATCTGTTTGGCCTGTTTTGTTTCCAAAATCTAGCACAGAATTGTGGACAAAAACCTGTGGTTTTTGGGTCTTTGGGGTGAAAATGTCATCAAATGTTGGTCCGCGGCTCAAATGCTGAATAAATAGTGGTCCCTGGCATTAAAAAGGGATCTATGGGATCAAAAAGTTATGCCGATACAGTTTACTGTGGAGACACAGTTTACTGTGGAGACACAGTTTGTTAATTTACTAGTGGAGACACTGTGTGCATTGTGAAGCTTTCCTTCCGCTGCCTGGCTATTGGCTGCACCTCTAGAGCTACACTTAGCAGTAGCAGCAACCAAATCTGGTTCATGCATTCATGTATATAGAGTTGTCAATTTAATATACGAATTTGCATAATTGTCTCTGACCTTTATAGCATGAGGTGTGGGGGTTTTTAATGCTAGCTGGGTGTAGCGATTCTTGAAGGAAAAAAAATGATTTACAACCGGCTATTCGGCTAATACACGTGTTGTTGAATATAAAAACCCAAGCAATTGAACGGTTGACTAACCAACTAGGTGGAAGATCCCATATCGGCACGCACGCACACACACACACACACACAACGCAGGTTGCCCCAATTCCATTCCATAGACCCTGCAGGTGTGGTCCACCCCACGGTGCACCGTCTAGTTCCTCAGCCTATCATTGGTATTCATTTCCTGCTCCTAATTCCCACCCCGCTACTTTTTTTTCCCTCCGCTCCTCTCACTTGACAGAGGACCGCAGGTTAAACACCGGGGGGAGCGCTCCATCACGGCTAAATTTGATCCAATTAAATAGAGATTTAATCAGAGGACCCGCGCGCCGTTTGGTGAGTGAATACGCAATGCGACCGGGACGCCGCTTGAAAGCGAGGGGGGACCCCCTGACGACGGGAACACACAACTGAATGAATGAATGAATGAATGAATGAATGAATGAACAGGCCTTTCATTTCCTGAGGAACCAACCAACGGCCTTCAGCACAACCAGAGGAAATGAAGGTGGAAGGAGGAGGTTATACCTCAATGAAGCCTGTCTTAGTTGCAGGAGTGTGTGTGTGTGTGTGTGTGTGTGTGTGTGTGTGTGTGTGTGTGTGTGTGTGTGTGTGTGTGTGTGTGTGTGTGTGTGTGTGTGTGTGTCACATGCAGTGTTGGGCAGTACCTAATTAAATAGATAAATATGTTACTGCAATATTATTATTATATTATTACCTTTTCCAGCAGTAGACTAAAGATATTACTCTGCCAAAATGTGTAATAAGTAATACAGTATATTACTCTGCCACAGCACGCCTCATTACTTGAGCTTGTTGTTGCATGGGTTAGGGTTGCGATAATACATTTTAGCCCCACAGACCCCAAAACTAAAGATTTCTTTTGTTTTTGTCCAAAATACCAGGCTGAATTTTGCAAACAAAACAGTGTATACTCCTGAATTATGTGGTGCTACAGAGGTTGACACTAAGATCTCCGAGGCACTTGCCCATCGGGTAAGTGCAAGTCAGGTTCTACTTGCCCTCAGGTCATGGTCACTTGCCCACCAAAAATATATTGTAAATTTTGCATTTAAGTTTACTTGGGTGCTTTAAACCAGGGGTTTTCAACAGACGGTCCGGGGACCACCAGTGGTCCCTGAGAGGGTTCCAGGTGGTCCCCAGCTAAGTTAGTTAACCAGATGTAACACTTGAGAACGTAAAAATGAAACCAAATGGACCCGCAAGGGTTTCATTTTTACACTCTCAAGAGTTAAAATTCATCATCTTAATTAGCCCATAGTGGTCACAGACCCAGTGGTCCCTGGCCCCAGCAAAATGACAGTTTGGAACCAAATGAACCTGGGAGAGAGATAGGTAGAGATAGCTAGAAAGCAGGGAAAGACACAGAGGCAGAGTGCAATGACTGCCTTCAAGACAAATTTATCTTGTGTTGTGTTATAGTGCACTAAGTTGCACACTTGCCCGATCGGGCAACCAGGTAGCAGTCTTCACTTGCCCCACCATTTTTTTTTACTTGCCCCGGGCAAGCGGACAAGTGTTAGCATCAAGCCCTGTGCTAATTCAGATGATGAATATTTGCTCTTTTGAGCGTAACAATGAAACCAAATGGACCCTTGCAAGTCCATTTGGTTTCATTTTTACGCACTCAAGAGTTACATCTGGTTAACCAACTCTCCATCATTTAGCCTGGGGACCACCTGGAACTCTGTCAAGGACCACTGGTGGTCCCCGGAACACTGGTTGAAAACCACTGTGATAGTAGAACAGATTTACATGCTATCAACAGATAACAACAGAGATGCGCAGTAGTTTGTAGATCCTATTCCATCGCAGCATTCTGCACAGTGCACACATGACCTGCACTACAAGTTATCACAATTGTCGCAAATTGTCACTAAACAACAAACGTGTTGTACTTCTCTATTCCTTTGCAAGTTGGAGGGGGACTTAAGTAAAGTAATATTGTAATATGTAATATATTATTCTTTGATTCTAGTAATAAGTAATGTAATATTATTACTTTTTTCTAAAGGGTCATACGTAAAGTAAAGATAATACTCTCCTAAGTAATAATGCCCAACACTGTTCACATACGTGCCCTGAAAACAGCTGATCCATACAAGCTGTGAGTTTGCGCTGTGTGTACGGTATATCGGCTACTTTGGGTGGCAGCTATGTCCTATAAATCCCTCCCTTGTCAGTCGAGGTCCGTCCGAAATGCCGAAAAAAAAGATCCATCCGCCTCTGGGATTTAATAAGCGGTTGCCATCTTGACTTGCTGTCCCCCTCGGCCTCGCCGTGACAACGGCAGTTAAATATCCGCCGCGAAGAAGACCCTCCTCCCGTATAACCTTCCTTCCCTCACCCCCAATCTGCTGATTTACCGCACAGAGATGCTGAGGAGGCTCTACGCAGTCGCAGAGGCCCCCCCTCTGGGAGAGACTCCTGCCGCGATTTACTGTTGATGTAAACACTTGATTAATTAATGATTTAGCGATTGGATCGCATGTGCAGCAGGCTAGAACGATCCATCCGACGATTCATATTTCACTTCACTGGCAGAGAACCGGAGAACTCTCTCCTTCTCCTTCTCCTTCCCCTCCGCCATACAGCCTCTCTGGGGCTGCGTGAAGCAGAGAAACCAGAACATCTTCTTCCCCACCTTCAGCTCAGTCCCTTCCTGTGTTTAATGGCGGCGGCCAGTGATTGGTGAAGCCGCCGTTCCTACTGCAGAGGAAGCAGTCCTGTGATATGAGGTACGGCTCCCCAGCGTCCCATCAAAGTCCGCCGTAACTGCTGTGTCACCTTCAGACTCTTTCCACGGTGGGGATTTGTTGCGCGGGCGAGCTGCTGCAGAGCTTACTAATGAGAAGTCACTGGGGGTAAAAGTGGGACTGTTTTTTTCACACACAGTCCCATGTCCGGGGTCATTTAACTAACAACCTGAGACTTAATTACAAAACGCGGGCCGCTCGGTGTACAGGGCGGTGGCCTATGTCTGCCACAAAACTGAGTATAAATCGCTAGAAAAAATCGGCATTCCGGCTGCTCTTTCCAACTGTAAATATGAATCGCCTGCCTCGCGCTACTTAAGTCCCAACACAAAGCCTGCATAACACGCCGCGGCGTTAAGTGCACAGTTTAGAGGCTGAATCAAATCCAACCTGGCATGCAGACTGCTGCGACTGGCGAATTTAACAAGCTGCCTGTTTGTTTCTCATCCAACGGCGTGCCAGTCATTTATGTAAATGCCAACAGGTCCCCCCACCCCCCTCCTCGCATCGTCTCTCTTCTGTTTACAGTGATGAATTATGTGCCACTATCAGATCATGGCCTCTGTATCTTGGCTTGTCATTAAGATTCAAAGCAGTCTCTTCCAACCTTTATTGGGAAAATCACACAGGAGAGATGAGCTTGAATTCATAGCATTAAATTTGTTGATGCCTGTCGGGGTCGTCATTGCGTTAAAGAAATGAAATCACCTCAGAATTGACTAGAATAAAGTGCTCCTCGGAGCACAGGTCTCCACCAGGCCAGGTAGCTTATTATCATGGCCTCCTGGACTATACTATAACAGGCCAATGTGAAAGGGGTGCTTTTCATGGTGATGTGGTTTATTCCTCAGCCATAGTAGGAATGGGCAGACATGTGGGGGAAAAATGCAAGTCAGATGTTTGTCCTTGGTCTCTAGAGAGTACAGGCTCCATTTTCGTCACACACCAAACCCCTTATTCCTAAATTCTTCACCCTTTTTTACCGTTTTGAAAAACTTTTTGGAAATGTTCTACGTGCCAATCTCTTGATACGTTGTGATCTTGCAGACTGGCCATTTTAACTATTGAAAAATGTATTTTTTTTAAATAGTTTAAAAAGGTAAAGAAGTTAAGGGATAAGGGGTTTAGTGGTGCCGAAAATCTAGGCCTATGTGTACAAGGTTTCACACAGACTGATGCCTTACAGCATAAACAGCAAACCAACCCATTATAGCGCCACTATGAGGCTGATATGAAAATGTTGGAGTGGCAATTCGTCCTCTGCCTTGTGCAGAGGAGAAATGCCTCGTGCCTTGTGCGTTCACGATTGCCTCATGCCTCACACGATTCGGACGTTTTGTTCAAAACGAACCAATTCTACAAACTATGAGTGGCAATCAAAGCCAATTACGATAGGATATGGGAAATCGGACGGATCCATGTTCATTGCATGACTATAGAGATAGTGTGTATCAATTTGCCTGCGGTATTGATGAATGTGTACGAGTCATAGAACGAAAACGTGTTTTGCAAAAAGAATCTGCCTGTTGATGGTGGTATAACAGGCTGTTCTGGGAGATTTGGAGCAGGGGTTCCTCGTTGTCATCCAGGGAGAGAGTGTGCAAAAGTTTGGTAGATTTGCTAGTAACAGACGCGGACAGATGGACGGACAGAATGCGAAACATAGTCTAGTCCCCCATGCCTTCGGGCCTGGTGGAGACAGTAAAAAGAAATCTTTTGGACATTGAGAAACGTTTCTGAAAGGAAAATCCCTATGCGGTGTAATAATTTTAATTACACTGAGAAATAATTTATCTTTTTTTTCTTCTCTTAAACGGCGATCGTGTCTCCTACGTTCTGCCCTTGGGACCGCCGGGGCCGGTCCTCTTATTTCTTTCCCTCTGCTTTGAATCGCCAGGCTTTAATTGCCTCCCGTGCTTGGAGGAAGAGTCACCTCGCTTGTTATTTCCAGGTGTAAATGAGTTGAAGAAGAGAAAGGTTACCCTGAGCCCCCCCCAGGACTAGCAGGTCCTCTAGGACAGAGCACCAGGCCCGCCCCCCCTTCGCCCCGGCCCTGATATCTCGAACGGAGCGATGTTTGAAGTGCTCGGTTGGGTGCCCGCGGTGAGTGTGTGTGTACGTGTGCGTGCATGTGTGTGTGTGCCCGTGCATGGCCCGGGCACAGAGAGAGAGAGAGAGAGAGAGTCAGTCCTGGCGCCAGGGGCGGATCTAGGCATGGGCATGGGGGGGCAATGCCCCCCTAAATACCCAGTGAGCCCCTCCAAACGCGATGTCATGCAAAACAACCCAAGATATTTCAAATTAAAGTGCTTATATTTAAAATGATTTGAAACACTACTACTGCTACTAACTAACTACAGCTGTGTCACCACTAAACCAACAGCATTTCATCATTGAAAACAGAAAACTCCCTGAGTCAGACCTTTAGCTTTATGCATGCTGTGTGTCTGTTGCAACTTCAACAACAACTGATATTATTAATGCTTTACTTGACTAACAAAAGTCCTGTAACCGAAAATGGTATGGGTGCGACTTCATCGCCCCCATACCATTTTCTCTTGCCCCTCCAACATGTTCTGTTGACCCCCCCAAGATGGGACATGTTACATCCGCCCCTGCCTGGCGCCATGTTTGAGTTCTCTGGCAGGCAGCCTCTGTAAGTTCCTTGTTTTTGTATTTGCATACAGAACAAACAGGAAATTGTGTTCATTTGTATGCAAATGTGTTTGTCCCCCCAAGGCTGGGATTTTTGAATTAAAACTTTTACCGTCCCATTAATTCCAAATTACACACAGGCTCTGACATGGGCCTCTCTCTCCGCCCAGCAGGGGGGCGAAGGGGGAGGAGGGGGAGATCATCATGCCACCAGAACGCATCCACTGTCAGTTTGGCCTGTTTGGTTCGCCATCTGCGAAACAGAGTCAGAGAAGTTGGATTTAATCTGGTCCACTGATTCGCAGATTGATCGCTTTGCACCACGCCGGTCGCAATCTCGTCTTAATTATCTGGCGGAAATATGCAAAAGATTTGCGAGGTTGATTGATATTCAGGGAAACCGCCGGAGACAGATGCGATGGTGGTTGGAGGCCTTGGAGGTGGTTGACTGACAGGTCGTCGCAAGGAAACGCCATGCAGCGCGAAAACGGCGAAGGCCGGCGTCCGCCATACTGATACATCACCGTACTATACACCTCATCAGTCCCACTCATTAAAATACATGTACAGCCTTATGAAAAATGCATGACGCCCCCTCCCCTCCCCTTCCATCAATGAAAGTGTATGGGCATGTACTGTATGGTTCCGATGCTGACAATCGAGGTAATTTGAAAAATCAGTTCCTACAGTTCATATCGGTCATGGGGGACCTTTGCCTTTGTCATAACTCTTGCTTCCACAGCAATAACATTGTTTTAATGTTGCCGCTCAGTGATCGGTATACGCAGTGATTGATGGTTGCGGTCGTGTATCGAACAGCATCAGACTGCATGGAGAAGGATGGTGGCAATCTGGTTGATTTAAACCACGGCTGAACCGATAGCTACACGGCTAATAGCGTACGGATTGAATGCATTGTGTTGACACACAGTGTGTACAGTTCAATATCGCTGCAGACTCTTGCTTCATTACTCATAGGGTAATAGATGGCTAGAAGCTCAGGGCCGCGACGGCCGCCGGCTCTTACAGTCACCGCATTCGTGGGAAAAATTCTGTCTTTGTCAAACGTCTTTTAATTTTGAAAAAGTCCATGGAAATGCTTTCAAATGATGTCAATCCAGTTTTATCTTTTTATGCTCTGCACCATGGATGGCGGCGAATGTCACAACAGCCGGTGGCACTCGAAATAAATGAATGGGAAAGAATGTGTGTGTATATGCTTGTGTGTGCATGTGTGTGTGTGTGTGAGCGTGAGAGGGAGAGAGAGAGAGATAGAAAAGATGAATTAATCAGAGAAACCGGCGGATCGATAGCCGTTCTCTTGCTGAATTACAGCCTCTCCAGCTTTTCCCATCTCCGCCGTTGCCAAAGAACTCGGGGAGAGAGAGAGAGAGAGAGAGAGAGAAAAAGCCACCCATGTCACATGGTTAGGTAGCTCCGCCGCCGCTGCTTCTTCATCATCCACCGGCCACCGGGACTGATGGAACACACCATGACAATGGCACAATAATGGCACTGGTGGGGGGTGGTGGGAAGGGGGGGGTTATATTGGAAATTACATTAAAGCGCCCCCATTCCAATATGAGAGGATGGGCTCTGCTGTCACCGAGGTGCCGTCCTTGGGGCCATTCTCTCTCTAATAACAAATCTCTTTGGCTTGCGGTAGAATTATGGAGCTGTGCATCAGGGCCCCCACTAAAGGGGGAGTAATCACAGATATCACTCACACATGTTGTGCCTGTAGGTTGACCAGGAGACAGACGGATGGAGAAATGTGTTGAAAACACAACCGTGTGTACAGCCGTGTGTGTGCATTTGTTTGGTGGGGCAAGAAGTAGGAATTATGGCTTTGTTTAGTCATAATTATTGTGTCAGTGGCCCCACCGAATGAATTGGGGTAATTACAGGGACCATATTGCGAATAAATGTCGAGTTTAGTGCATTCTATCATCAGTTCAGCAACGAACGCGATGGAAGGAAGGAAGTGGAAGCAATTCTGCCTGACGCGTTTGTTTAGTCCTTAAATATTAAAAAAACGTAACGCCGGACTTGGAAAATAATCGGAACGAAAACCCGGCCCCACGGAATAATGAAGTCATATAGTATTTTCAACGGCATCCATCTCATTATTTCCAACTTGAAACAAAAGTAACTGGCATGCCTCTGGGCTCTGTCTAGTCTGCACATTTAAAATTAACACTTGAGAAAGATGAGACCGCTCCGCTTAATCAATCACACTGAGCAAGATAAACTGACTGTCTTCATTACCAGTCAGTCAGAGGAGAAAACCTCTCCGTTGGATGCTTTCAGACTGAACCGCAGCCCCTTCACAATATAGAGGTTTGGATTTCATGTTTATACTTCGGGATGCAGCTATTGTTATGTCCTTTTTAAGGTCTTCCGCTGGCATGCTTTTCATGAGATGCAGAAATGTTTGTCATAATAATAAAGCGAGCAGCTCAGGCCCTTTCCTTCGTTTTTTACAAAAAAGCGAGTAAAGCTCTAGGAACAAAGGTGCGGCGTGGGTGGAAAAAGGAAGGGAAAATAGCTGGTTTAAAAAAAATTGAGAGGTAACAAGCAGGTGGTGAGGAAAACGTGGCGCACAATGTACCCGAGGCCATTATCGCAGCCGCTGTGTAAACTTTGCACCTCGGTCCGATATTACCCGTCGAACGGAGGCCGTATCGAGGCTCTCGTGCTGTCAATAAAAAAGCCCACCGGTCACCTCAGAAACACTAATTGAGGCTATTTTGCCCGGGAGCAGGGACGGCTGTAGAGACGACGGGGGTCTAACAGGGGCCACAGCGGGCAACAAAGCGTATTGCCATGGCCTGCTCACAAAGAGCCCACAGGAGAGGAGAGGAGAGGAGGTGGGTGGGCGGGTGTTAGGTCTCAGCCTGGCATGTCCTACTGGAACCCGATAAGAGGATGAGATAAACCTGTATTGATCCCCGGGGGGGAATTCAGGTGTCATGATGGCAGCCAACAGCAGTAACAGAATGGAACACTGCAGGAGAGGCACTTGTCATAGAGCGAATGGAATGGCGGGAAAACGTATACAGTCCTTTTTCATAAAACATAAATGTACAGTGAGCAATGAATGCACATTACCTCTGTCGCCAATGCATTTAAAAGGACCACTTCACCACTATTCAACATGCCTTCATATATAATTGGTACTCACTGGTGCTCATGATAAAATACCACATTTTTTGCCTGCTCAATCTGCATCTCATGAATGCATGAAGGCTCGGCCCAAATAATACTCGCACCAGCCAAAATGTTGAGACATTGAGGGGTCAGAAAACTGAGTTCTCGGGAGGGATGTTGCTGCCTGAAAGAGGGACATTTCCAAAAGTTTTCCTGAGAGTCTACAAATGTACAGATTGTTACACTATCAGAAAAAATAAAACTCATCATCATGATGAAGCACAACTTGATGATAGAGCAGCCATTGGACTGATCCCATGGAGTGAACCGAGTTTGTGACAGCGGCCCCTATACTCAGGGCCGAGTATTATTTGGACCAAGCCTTCCTGTTGCCTGTTCAGAAACACGTACACCATGATGCGCATCATTGACGGGGAATCGAAACGGCAGGCTTTCTATTCCTCAAAAGTTGCAATGTGATAATGCCGGCAAGCGTTCTCATGATATAAAAAATGCAAATATAGAGGCTTTTAAATGTTGTTGTTTTTTTAAATCGGGCTAACGATGATGGTGGACGGGTGTCTGAACTGCCCACAGCTATAAGACACAGATTGAGTAGTAGCAAATTGCGGCATTTTATCATGAACATTAGCGAGGAGCAATTATGTGAAAATAAGTTGGCAAAGTGGTGAAGTGTCCAAACTTTAGAGAGAGAGAGAGCTTGTGCAGGAATAATTTCAGGGCTGAGGGCAAATTTGCAGTAGCAGAGTGTCTCTATTTACGGTAATTCCACCCCCTCCATTCCCCTCTCCGTTAGTGTGAGCCGCAGAATAATATTTTGGCACCTCGGGAGGTTGGTGGAGGTTTGGACAGAAAGCGGTCCCTGTCTCCCCAACACACCAGCCACGCATATCCTTAACGTGGAACAGCTCACAGGCCCTAAGTAACACATGGCCACTGCATAATGAGTGAATGTAGGGCGGCCATCTGCAGTCCTTGATGGTCCAGGGATTGCATCATATTCATGCCGCTGGTGCACGGTCGGCACCAAGAGAAGTCTCTTGCACTGCTGTGTAACAGTGACCACATTGATCTGTTGTTTACGGCCAAAGCCGCAGCAGTCACAATAGAATTCCATCGCGCAACGAAAAACGACGGAACGCCGGCATTAGTTACAGATTTGTATGGCCTAAATTATGATAAACTGTCTTCTGTGTTTGTTTCTTTTCGTTTTCTTTTTTTTGTGCAAGTAGAAGGGAGATGTGGGGGTATGAGGGTTCACTCGTATCGCGCAGGAAATGAAGAAGGAGGAGGAGGAACTCGAGGGAGAAGGCTCAGCCAAAATAACACATTAGTCAAAAAGACAATGCAAAAAGGAAAGGGCACCAACTGTGAAACGCATCCTTATCAAGTGACTCACGGCTGATCAAAGGGCTCTGATGATAGCGGAGGACCGGAGGGGGTTTTTGGGGAAAGGGAGTGCTCTGAATCGTTGAGTACGTTTTTCAGAAGGGAAGGTTAGAGAAACAGGGCGAGGGGGTTTGAAGGGGGATCTGAATGGTTTTAACACTTACATGTGGGTTCACTCTAAAAAGGGAGGGATGGTTTCTGAATGAGGCGAGGGTTTTTTTTTTTTCAGGGGGGTGGTGGGCTACTGAAATGGTTCGATACTTACACACAGGGCTCAGACCAGAAAGGAGGTGGAAGGTGGCAGAGTGGGAGAACTACCACAGAGGAGTACCTTCCACTTAATCTACACTCGGCTAAGCCGAAGACACACAGAGAGAAGCTACATGGGCTGGAGAAAAATCAATTGAACAAGGCAATCCCTTTAAAATACCGGCCAAAACACTGTTCGGCTCTCACAATGCATTTTTTTAGGGTTCTCTCTCTCGCTCTCTCACTCTCTCTTGTCTTTGTCTCGCTAGGTTAGGTAAAAGATCTGCTCCTCATTAGTTGTAAGACACAACAATGCGATAGTGTACTTAGCAGCCTGGGTCTGTTGAGGATGACTGTACAGATGCTAGCAGGTGGAACAGATTGCAGTACTGCAGGACTCAAAATGTCCATCTGCCCTCCCTTTACGCACTGGCCATATTTTTTTTCCTTGTTTCAGCTTTATACTCTTATCAATCTACGCCCAAACAACAACAGCTTTTGCCTCATGTGGCAATTGTTTTATACGCACGTGCACACCCACACACACTACACAGTCGTTACGCCACAGAACATAATTATCCATAGAGACCAAAGGATGTCAATCAAGGTGGGTTGCCATTTTTTTTTTTCAGAGCGTCCCGATCCATTGTTCTTTGTTCGCGCGCTGCGCGGGGAGCATTGTCATTACATCTACATGCATGCGCCAGAGCGTAGGTGTGTGTTTTGTTTATCTTTGTCAAAGGCACAAAGAGGAGGATTTGCCCCCTTTAACTGGAGAGAACACTGGCTGTGCTGCTGCAGAGCTTCGCCTGCAAATGGGAACATGAGGTTTTTTTTTTGCGATAATTCGAGCCGCCTCTTGAGAGAGAGGGCCACGGAAGGGGTACAGGAAAGCCTGTCGCCACCTGTCACAACCCCCCCAAAACAGCAGGTAGGGCAGACCTGTCAAATCTCTCCTCCTCTAACAGCCTTAATTGTTATACGGCAACATTCATAGGATTAGTGGTTTAATTCAGCTTCGTAATTGCCGCTCATTGTTCGCCATTTATTGTTTCCTTGCTCAATTTGTTTGTTTGCCTGCACACAGAATGTCTCCTTTGTCATGCCAAACAAGCGATTTGTGTTCTATGCAATTGAATTTAATGGAATTTGAAGGGAGAGCAAAGTGGGGGGGGGGGGGGGGGGGGGGGGGGAGGGATCGAAGGGTTGGAGGGTTGTTTGCGATAAAAGAGACACCTGCGGACACAGGCACAGGCTCTAAGGAGGAGAAGAGGAGAGAACTGAGAATTAAGAGTGTTTTAATCATCCTTTCTGCCTGCACAGACAGCAGTCTAACCGCCATATACCTGACAGAAAATGATGGATTATTCATTTTAACGTGTTCTGTGCTGCAACATATTTTTGTGTTCGAAGAGCCATTGAAAAATAGCAGATCTACCAGCTCGGTCTGATATATTTTTTTGAATATATTAGGAGGTATATAATAGGTATTTCAGAAGCAAACATTTTAACTCAAATCTTTGCTTCTGGGGGATCACTAGAACAACATGTTTCATGTCCTTGGCATGAAATATGTTGAACATCACTGACACAGGAACAAAGATTTCTTTTTCAGAAAAACTACAATCTAGTGTTAGAAACTACAATAGCACCAGAAACTAGAATGTAGAGTCATAAACTACAACGATAGAATCTAGCATCAAAAACTAGAATCTAGAGTCAGGAACTAGAATTTAGCGTTGGAAACTAGAATCTACCATTGGAAACTAGAATCTAGCATCAGGAACTATAGAATCTAGCATTGGAAACTAGAATCTACCATCGGAAACTATAGAATCTAGTGTCAGAAACTAGAATCTAGAGCCGGAAAATAGAATCTACAACCGGAAACTAGAATCAAGCATCAGGAACTAGAATCTACCATTGGAAACTAGAATCTAGCACCGGAAACTAGAATCTAGTCTCAGAAGCTAGAATCTAGAGCCAGAACTAGAATCTAGCATTGAGGACTAGAGTCTATCAACAGAAACTAAAATCTAGTGTCAGAAACTAGAATCTGGTTAGGACACAATGGGTTAAAGAACACAATTACCATATAAAATGGGCCAATTTTAATTCACTAGCCACTGGCCGCTCAGGCAGGTGTAACGCGGCGTACCTTTCCAGCGGTTATACGGCCGCCGGTGGAGAATCAGGTTCAAGTAATCTCCTGGGTTCCCCCCCTGTGTGCCTACACTTTAGAAAGAGATTATATCTCTAGCTAACGCAGGGGTCAGCTGTATATCATTATCTATCAGATTAAATTGCCCTCAGGATACAATAATCTGTGATAGGATTTCCTGCTCTAGCCCCGATCAGCAGCAGATTTGTGTTAAATCCAAAACAGATAAATCATGAAAAGACAACCTGTGTGGGTTCAGTATGCTCAATATAATAGAGTAACTACTGTATCGCCATAGTTACAGGGAGTGTGTGTGTGTGTGTGTGTGTGTGTGGGGGGGGGGCATATCTATCTACTCTACTGTATATATATAATACAAGCATGAATATGATACAAGCACAAAAAGCACAGAAAAAAAGCAGACCGCAGAAAATATATTGAAAGTTTCAGGCTTTTCGGGTGCAAAGAATATACATCCAGAAAAAAAAATAATAATGTCACAATCCCTTGTGACATTATCCAAACGTAAAATTAAAGGTATATTATAGATGTACTAGTGTGTACACGATCTGTGTTTGTAAACAGATTTGTATCTAACTCCACCTCAAGATCCACTCTATTGGATCATGACCTCTAAGTGTCTGCAGGGAAAACAGCTGCAGCATCAACAACAACGAAATAGAGGGGCAAAAGGCAAAAAAATATAGCTTAATAATACGTTTAATTTATATGAATGTTATGCCCATCTCTCTGTGTGTACTGTACGAGAGAGAGAGAGACAGAGACAGAAAGAGACTGAGAGAGATGTAGAAAACGAGAAAAAGAGAGACAGGGTTTGGTATGATTTCCAGGGCTTATGAAAGGAGACCGGCTTTGGGTTTTTTCCGCTTGTGTGTGAGGTCTGAGGTGAGGTGAGGTGTGTAAACTGAAAAAAGCTGATACTACGTCTCGGCAGTATCAAGACGTATAGTATCAGCTCAGTGCTCCGTGGCTGCAGCTACAGATGCTGAGGTATGGGTACAGTCAGACACATTTGGGCAGAACGAGGAGGATGTGTTATAAGCACAATCTGCGAGGGAGTGAAACGCGTGTGTGATTGTTCCCTTTCAAAAGCCTTTGAAGCATCTCATGGAATCTGCTGACGGAAACGTTTTTCTTTTACATTTTATTTTCGACCTTTTCGTTCCGGGATCACCGCAAGAACTGCATATCGGCTGCTGTTATTTACAGTTATAGCTTAGGGAATAGTGGTCACAGGGGGAAGAACACCTCACGCATGGAGGCATGCAAAAAATCTGCCTTTTGTTGCAAAGAGACTGCAAATCATTGCTGCTATTTCTTTGCAAAAAAGTCCCCAACCCTTATATCATACATATAATGAAGCAATGTGACATAATTCTGTTTACAACATTGTTTTCAACCAGTGGTCCGGGGACGACCAGTTGTCCTTAAAAGGGTTTCAGGTGGTCCTCAGGCTAAATGATGCATAGTTAGTGAACCAGATGTAACTCTTTGAGAGTGTAAACATGAAACCAAATGGAGCCTTGCGTGTCCATTTGGTTTCATGGTTACACTCTCAAGAGTTAAAATATTCATCATCTGAATTAGCCCAAGTCTACACAACTAGAGAATGTAGAAGATTAATGGTCATTTTGATCTGTATGATTGCCTATTTTGTTTCCCAAATTTGCGGACAAAGAAATCTTTAGTTTTGTGTCTGTGTGGTTAAAATATCATAAAATGGTGGTCCGTGGCTCAAATGCTGAATAAATAGTGGGCCCTGGTATCAGTGGTTTGAAAACCACTGGTTTGCAAAATGCTGTACCCCCTCCAAATGTACTTTATATACATATGTACTGATTCTCCAGTGTTTTTACTGCATTGTATTTGTGGCACTTGTTTTGGCAATGTAAACGTTTCTTTTCTCATGCCAATAAAGATCCTTTGAATTAAACAAAAAATAAATGTTGTTGGCTGTTAAGCTTCGCATTGGAGCAGATTCGCAGGCGTTTTGCTTCATGCAGTGGCTTGCTCAGGAGCACACAGACAGACCGTTATCACAGCTCTCACTTCTCCCACATGCCGATTCTTCCACCCAGCGTAGGGATTTCAACTGGCAACACCGGCACATTTTTCATTAGTTAGGATGCTGACTCCTGTCCTATCATCATGTTCAAATGAAAAACTGTAGGCTCAGTGGCTCCCAACGCTATGACACACACACACACACACACACACACACACACACACACACACACACACACACACACACACACACACACACACACACACACACACACACACACACACACACACACACACACACACACACACACACACACACACACACACATGCATAACAGCTGCTGATCTGAACCAGGTGTTATGGGCAAAGTTTGGGCCAACTCCTTAGGTGATAAGAATTACTTATCAAGATCCATAAGTAGTTACAGGGTGCCACTATATAACCCTTTTGTAGCTACTGTAGCTTACATACAAGGTGGCCACTATATAACCCTTTTGTAGCTACTGTAGCTTACATACAAGGTGGCCACTATATAACCCTTTTGTAGCTACAGTAGCTTACAGGGTGCCACTATATAACCTTAAGTTGTGTAATTACAGAAGCCTACATACAGTGTGCCACTACACAACCCTTATGTAGCTACATGTACTGTACCATGATCACCCAGTGAAGCAATGCTTGACGGTGATGGCTGTCCAGTAAAGCGTTCCAAATAGTAAAAAGACAATCCCACCCCAAACAGTACATGACATGATCCCCGTGTTTAACAATATCCATGGAGGCATTTAACAATTCCTCCTGAATTGTCAGCAGTCATCATCAATATTTTGTTGCTGTGTAGGCCTACATACAAAATGAGTGGACAAATGAATAAAAAGATGGTGACCCTGGATTACTATTACAGGTCTGTAACTCAGAGGGTACAAATGCACATTTTCACACTGGAGGTCCATGTGAGGAGTCCTAGTGGACTACAGTAGTGTCAGTCTCATACACATCAGTCACAAGAAATGTTGAATCCCTAGATTCCTTCAGAACTGCTGTCTTCTGACTTCCCCCTCCCCCTGTGTTTTTCATACTGCATGTACATATTTTCCCTTTTTTCATTGAAGTGTATATTTCTACATCTTTAAGTGACCCTGGTGTTTGCGATGGTTTTGTCCTCCTAGCAGTTCTTTGTATTTACTTGAAAAGAAACACACCCTGTATCTCATTTATACGTGAAAAAACACCATCAAGGGTCAAAACATTGCATATGTTCTGTCTGCTGTGTGTGAATGAAATACTAATAATAATAGAACTAGAGTTGTGAGCAAATGCTTTTGTTTGTTTGGAATGTACACATTCTACATATACTGTGAGTAAAATCCACTCCTAAAATAGCGCAGTTGGGGCATGGCAAAAGCCTGATCGAATCAGCTATTGCCAAAAAAAAATGGCCTGTCAGCAAATAAATCTGGAATAGCTCAATAGACCTCTCAGTAAGCCGCTCCCCAAACTGCTATGGTCCAATCACAGCGAAGCATAACATGTGATAGATAAACCTCTCCACCAATAGCTTTCCTATATGATAAAACATTGTTTTAGCTATTCCAGACAGTCTTACGCCAGGCTAAAGGCCCTGATACAATAGCAGTATTTTCCCACTAAAAAGGGAATTTCACCCATTTTACATTTTTCCCCGAGAGAATACAAATGTGAATCAAACGGACCCTAACAGGTCCGTTTGGTTCCATGGTAACAAAACAAACATGGTAACAAAAAAATGTTATAACACTAAGTATTAATTAAAATTCTAATTCAAATTGTTTTTACAATTTGTTTTTAGTTCGAATTGGATTATTTTCACCCAACAGTTCTCAAAGTGTTCATTTAGGCAGTGAGGCAGCAGCCATGTTTTCAGAAAGGTTTATTTGCGGGGATGTAGAAGAAAGGATCACATGACGCCAAGAAGGACTGTGATTGGAGGATTTCCAAAATGTTGACCAGTAGAGGGCGCTATAGAAAAGTAAAAAGTCAACGTTGGTGATTGTTGTTGCTTGTTGATATTGATCAAAACATTGTTAGGTGTATCAGGGCCTTAAGTAGTAGTAGTAGTAGTAGTCGTAATAACACCAACATGGCTCTGTCTGGTCACTGCTGTTGGCCGTGGGAGCTCAGTGTAGGATAGAGTTAAGTGATTAAAGGTGTGATCTCTCCATGTGACCGCAGAGGTCAACGCAACCCCCGGGCAAATTACCTAGCGGCACGCCGCTGCCGCTACCGCCGCGCCTGTATCGAACGCCTCAGGAAGAATGAACGCAAGGTTGATTGAAAAATGTACATTTGCATAGACGATATTGAGCGGCAGGCAGGGCACTGACACATGCCAGCACACGCTCCCCGCCGCCAAAAATCGTGTGTGTGTGTGTGTGTGTGTGACTATGAGGGTGCAAATCAGAAAGCCCTGGGAGAGAATGAGGCCTTATTAAGTAGAAAAGCATCATTTTCCAATTCTCTGAGCCACATTCTCTCAATCTCACTTTTTCTCTGTCTCTCCGTGTGTGTGCGTGTGTGTGTGCGGGCGTGTGCATGTGTGTACAGTACATGTGTTTGTATGCATGAGCACGCGTGTGCGTGGAAAGGTGAACAAGTAAAAAAAACAGTGCTTATAAATAATACATAGTGATGATAGATTGCTGATGAACTGTCTAATGAGGATACAGGGTGGGGGGGTGGCTGGCGGTCCATGTGTTGCTGACGAACAGAAATTTATATATTTTTCTCCCTTCCATTTCGTAAATTTAAAAAACGCAGACAGGCCGTGTGAGAACGTGGTGCGTGAGGTGCGTGTGGGGCGAGGGGCGGCGCGGGGAATGCTAATGCGTAACGGCTAATGCATTCTCAACCCGGGGCTGTTATCTATCCCAGAGTCACACATTAGCTGGAGATATGGCTGCTCTGCTACTAGTCTAGTAGGAAAGGGGGGTCCACGCGCATATAGTGGATTTTTTTTCGCGACCTGATTTTTCTTAATCCTTGAAGGGTCTATTTTGAGATTCTGCCAGGTACCGAGAAAAAAAAATGTCCCAAGGGGTTCATTTTTAACCTTTTCTTACACATATCCCACCGAAATATGCAAATGAGGAGGCAAGAGAAAACAGCATAACTATTGACATAAACAACCTACAGAGACAAATGAACACATTTTTCCATACAATGTGGACCTGAGGAATACAGAAAAAGTGGTATCATAAAGATTCAAGCACATCTTGACTCCATTTAGGGTCAAAAACTGCACAAAAATAGCTGAAAATGTTCGGATCATATTTATATTTCTCTGTTTACTAAACTCTTTTGTGGATTTTGAAGTTCTAACTGTTATTTTCTTAATCCTTGAAGGGTGTAGTTTAAGATTCTACCAGGTACCTGGTAAGAAAATGTCCCAAAGGGGTTCATTTTTAACCCTTTGTGCACATAGCGCACCAAAATATGCAAATCAGGAGACAAGAGAAAACATCATGAGTCAAGTATTGACTCAAACAACCTACAGGGACAAATAAACACATGTTTCCATACAATTTGGACCCGAGGAATTCAGAAAAAGTGGTATTATGAAGATTCAAACATATTTTGGGTCTATTTCGGTTAAAAACGGCACAAAACAGCGGAAAATGGCCGGTCACATCTATATTTCTGTGTTTACTAACTTCTTAGGTGAATTATTTGTGTTCCAACATTATTTTCTTAATCCTTGAAGGTGTATTTTAAGTTTCTGCAGGTACCCGTCAAGAGAAATGTCCCATGGGGTTCATTTTAACCCTATCTTACACAATCCTACCCAAACCTGAAAATGGGAAAAACAGAAATCATCGTAACTATTGACAATATCAACCTACAGCCACAACGTAACATGTTCCCATATAATTCTAACCCAAAGAATACAGAGAAATTGTTATTATTGAGATTCAAGCTCATCTAGACTGTATTACAGGACAAAACACCCCTCAAATACACCCCCCAAATCGATCAAGATTTCTCATTTTAGTAAATTTTGGGGTGGATTTTTTTCTTGACAGCTTCTCTCCTTATCCTATGTGCATTTCAATATTTTGCCACATATGAAGCTGAAATAATGTCCCATGAGGTTCCTTTACTAACCCTTTCTTACATGAAACAGTGAGGGGAGTAGCCTGGCCTAACCCGCAATGATTTTGGCCTTGGGGGGCGGGGTGCCGTGGGATCCACACGGCAGATCGAGCTGATCTCATTTGAAGAACTTGACGTCATCCACTGCTGTTCTACGTCACATCATTTAGATCAACGCCCACCCCGGAAGGTTGACTCCCCCCTCAAGGCCACTGTGTGTAACAAGTTAGTCCAGGCTTTCCGTTTTCGCGCAACGCGAACGAAAATGAAAGCCTGGTTGTCGAGGCTATGAGGGGAGTCACTATTGAGGCTTGGTCACCTAATTTTTTACTCTGGTCATTGGCACAACCAGAACAATCTACAACTGTAGTACATCTAAAAACCAATGTACTGTATGAGACCACTACATAAGACCACTGTTCTTGCTAGGCCATGATGTCATGAGGCCCGGCTGAGCCATTGAGGCCCATATAGGTCAGGAACCTCCTATTTCTGTAGCATGCGGCAGCTTGATATACAAGTACACCCCTGGACATGTCGCTAGTATGTCACAGAGATCCCCAATCCAACCCTTGATGCTGAGAGCCAAGCTCACTTTTAGAGTCTTTGGTATGACTAGGCTGGGAATCAAACCCCAACCTCACAGTCTCAGGGCAGACAGTCTAACCACAAGGCCACTGAACTGGTATATCTCTATGCATAGACCATTGCGCAACATCTTTGTGACCCCTGTACTGCTTTTATAGAATACTGTACTATGTGTATACACCACTGTAGAGCACCTGTGACCACTTTGGTGCATCTATAGACTGCTCTAGTGCACCTGTGGTCCACTGTAGTGCATTCTTAGATGCCTATAGAGCATTTTAGAGCAATGTGCTGCCTTTGCAGAGCAATGTAGTGCCTCTGTAGACCACTTTAGTGCAATTGTAGGCTTCTATAGCATTGTACAGATGCTGTACAGTGCTATACAAAAGCACTATACTAGTCTACAGACCACGACAGAGCTCTACAGGTTCAATATAGTGGTCTAGAAAGCCACTATAGTGGTCTACAGATGCTGTAAAGGGCTTTGCAGATGCCCTATAGAGGTGTATAGACATGGTGCAATGTTCTACATATGCACTACAGTGGACTAAGGATCACGGCAGTGCTCTGGAGATGCAATACAATCTTGTACAGGTGCTGTAAAGACCTCTACAGATGCGTAATCTGTAGAGGTCTTAATGTAGTGTAAATGTAGTCCATTATAGTCGAATCTGTAAATTCACTGGAATCTATAGATCACAACAGTGGTCCGCAGATGCACTGGAATGGTCCAATAATGCACTAGAGTGGTCCACAGATACACTAAAGTGGAGTACGGATGCGCCAATGGCCAGCCTAAAAGACTGAGGTGACTGCCAGTGCCCCCCTCTGTTCCAGAACTTGGGTATAGTGTAGTATTTTATGAATTAAAAAGAACCCTGTGGGCGTTATTTCATCTTAGCAAAATAAAATACACTTAAAGGAGTAAGAAAAAATTGTTGACAAAAAAAATCGACCCAAAAAGTTCACTGAAAAGAGAAATATCAATGTGAGGTGTTTGTTTTCAGCTATTTTGAGGTGTTTTGTCCTGTAATGAAATCAAAATGTGCTTGAATTTCAATAATAATTTCAATAATAATAATTTATTCCTTCAGTCCTGTATGGAAACATGTGTTACCTTGTGCCTGTGTTGTTTATATCAATTGTTTATATCAATAATGCTGATTTATCTTTTTTCCATTTCTGGATTTAGGCTGGATTGTTTAAACAAGGGTTAAAAATGAACCCCATGGGGCATTTTTCTTGTCAGTACCTGGCAGAATCTTAAAATACACCTTCATGGATTAAGAAACTATTTGTGGAAACGAAAAGAAGTTAGTAAACAAAGGAATATATATCATCCAGAAATTTTAAGATATTTTTGTGTATTCTTTGACCCACAGTAGTGACAAGATGTGATCAAATCTTCATAATAACACTGTTTTTGAATTCCTCGGGTCCACATTGTATGGAAAAATGTGTTCATTTGTCCCTGTAGGTTGTTTGAGTCAGTAGTTATGCTGTTTTCTCTTGTCTCCTGATTTGCATATTTTGGTGCGGTATGTGTAAAAAGAGTTAAAAAGCCCCATTGGACATTTTTCTTGCCAGGTACCTGGTAGAATCTTAAACTACACCCTTCAAGGATTAAGAAAATAGCAGTTGGAACTTCAAAATCCACAAAAGAATTTAGTAAACAGAGAAATATAAATGTGATCCGAACATTTTCAGCTATTTTTGTGCAGTTTTTGACCCTAAATGGAGTCAAGATGTGCTTGAATCTTTATAATACCACTTTTTCTGTATTCCTCGGGTCCACATTGTATGGAAAAATGTGTTCATTTGTCTCTGTAGGTTGTTTATGTCAATAGTTATGATGTTTTCTCTTGTCTCCTGATTTGCATATTTTGGTGCGCTATGTGTAAAAAGGGTTAAAAATGAACCCCTTTGGGGCATTTTCTTACCAGGTACCTGGTAGAATCTTAAACTACACCCTTCAAGGATTAAGAAAATAACAGTTAGAACTTCAAAATCCACAAAAGAGTTTAGTAAAACAGAGAAATATAAATATGATCCGAACATTTTCAGCTATTTTTGTGCAGTTTTTGACCCTAAACGGAGTCAAGATGTGCTTGAATCTTTATAATACCACTTTTTCTGTATTCCTCAGGTCCACATTGTATGGAAAAATGTGTTCATTTGTCTCTGTAGGTTGTTTATGTCAATAGTTATGCTGTTTTCTCTTGCCTCCTCATTTGCATATTTCGGTGGGATATGTGTAAGAAAAGGTTAAGAATGAACCCCTTGGGACATTTTTTTTTCTCGGTACCTGGCAGAATCTCAAAATAGACCCTTCAAGGAAAAAAATCCACTATATGCGCGTGGACCCCCTTTCCTACTAGACTATACGTCTCTGTGCCACATTCACCCCCTCTGTATCTGAGCTGGAGGTTAACACACTGCTCTGGAAAACCTGCTATCTCTCTCTGCTGTCGGCGCTGAAACCACCTAACTCCAAATTGTTCATTTTTCAGGAAATTAAATATATATTTTTTTTTTCTGGTAATGAGTTGCAGTATGGCGTTTGGGATAAAAGCCTTTCGCCCAATCAGGATCGAGTGGGGCTGTGGGGGTGGGTCTTAGTGTATGCGTTGTTGGCATGTTTTACTTCCCCTCACTGAGAGTGCGTGCATGTGCACATCATGCTACCGGGCGAGACCAGAGGCTTTTCCAAATCACCCAAATCATTTACTATACCTACGTTTTCTGATCTTAATTGCACACAATACAATGTTCTTTTTTCCTCTTCAGTAGATTTTCTGTGGTTTTCAGGTTCAAACAAGTGCTTTGATCGTCCTGCTGAATGCGATACATTCACATTCAGCACATTCTGCAATGCCCTTTTGCCTGTTCTTGTTGCAGCTCAAAAGCATACCAAACTTCACAGAAAACTCCAAACCACAGAAAATCAACCCGAACATTTTAAGGTTCAGGTTTTCTGGGCATAATGGAGATTATAAAACCTTAAGACAAAACAAAGCCTTTAAAAACAAAGCCAGACTGGCTCATCAAAGTTGGCTTGTACGAGAGGTTGTGTAGGATTTTTTGTGAGTCATTGGAGTTGGCTGGTTTTGTCCGAAACACTTTCTTAATCATTTTCATTGGTTCCAAATTTGTATAACCAACATAGAGATGTAAAGGTGTTCACTAAATATCATTGATTAAAGCATTCTGTACTATACTTTTGGTGTTTTAACTTTTATTGAAAAATAGCAGGTGTTCACGACTCATAGCGTGCCACTCTGTGGCGCGCTATGAGCCGTGAACGCCTGCTATTTTGGGGCGAAATTGTGAGAATGCAGCACAAATCTTTCAAAATGTTCTTTCACAGCAAACATTTTGTAGAATCTACAATGTCAGGTTAATGGAGAAATGAATAAATAATCTCAGTCATCTTATCATCACACAGCATCAGGTCACACTCCATTGCTCAGCCCAGTCAAATCATCAAAAAACGTCATTCCGGCCAATCACTTCTGGCATCTCCACTTTTCTGTCCTCACTTTTATCCTCAATATGCACTTTGATCAGCCAAACAAATCATCGCTATGGGGGCAATCAGCCAATGTTTGTGTTCACATGAAAAAAAAAACTGCAAATTTTAATGACGTGGTTTCAGCATTGATCTATAATTTGTTGTAAGTCACTTAGCAAGAACAGCCAACACAAGCTCACAACACAATACGACAGACCGAAGGCCACATACTGTTTCTGCTCCCTTAGTTCTGCCACTGCCGGACTACTTGAAAAGCCCCAAAAACTAACGGCACTTAAAAAAACAGCAAAGCATTTTACCTGTCTTTTATGCCTATTTTTTGCTTTCCATTGACTTACTTTGCTTTTTTTACTGTTCTTCCACTTATGTGCTTTGCCTGTGCCTTGATTTCTATGCTGTTTGATACGTCTCGCTATTTTAATGCCTTGTTTTCTCTTTCCTTGATTCTGATGTTGTTCGATATGTTGTTTTGTTTGTAGGCTACTTTATTTTGTTCTGTAAAGCACTTTGATCCGCACCAGTGTCATGAAAGGTGCTCTATAATCAGGGGTTTTCAATCTATTTGATACCAGGGCCCACTATTTATTCAGAATTTGAGCCACTAGACCACCATTTGGGAAGATTTTAAACCCACAGATCAAACTGACCATTAATCTACATTCTCTAGTTGTGTAGACTTGGGCTAATTCACATGATGAATATTTTAACTCTTGAGAAGGTAAAGACGAAATCAAATGGAGCCTTGCAGGTTCATTTGGACCCGCAAAGAGTTACATCTGTTTAACCAACTTTTCAGTTAGCTGGGGACCACCTGGAATCCTTTCAGGGACCACTGGTGGTCCCCGGACCACCTGTTGAAAACCCCTGCTATAAATCATTATTTCTGCCAACACCAAATTTTTGACGAATATTAATCCTATGACATGACTAGGAATGCTGCAACAAGGAATGCTGCAACAACTATTTTTTAAACATAAATAAATAAATAAAAATAATAATAAAAAAGGGTTAGCTTTTTACATTCAGTAGGTTTTCTGTAGTCTGGGGTTCTCTGGCTCAAAACAAGTGCTCTGATGTTCTTGCTGTTTGTAATGTCACAGCCTACACACATTCCATAGATGTCAATGCGATTTGCCAGATGTCACCGTTTTCAAAAAAGGCTTCAGAACCCCCAGAGAAAAACTCCAGCCAGAGAAAATCAACTGATTTGATGATTGAAGTTTTTTGATTTGATTGAAGTTTTTTGGGGGGGTCGAATTGAGGTCATAAAACATTTAAAAAAAGAAATGATATTAATGTCACGAAACCTTTAATAAATAAATAAATACATGAATGAATAAATAAATAAATAAATAAATAAATAAATAAATAAATAAATAAATAAATAAATAAATAAATAAATAAATAAATAAATAAATAAATAAATAAATAAATAAATAAATAAATAAATAAATAAATAAATAAATAAATAAATAAAATGTCAGAGCTTTAAGTATACTTCCATAAGGAGGAATGACTGTTGTTTTTTGTGTGAGTTGCAAACGGGAGTAAAGGGTTCAGAGGCTAGTTAGTACAGTAGCTTAGCAAACAGGAGCGACACAACAATGCCCTTGGGGACCAATAAAAAAATAAAAAACAGTAACAAAACAATGCTGTGGGGACATCCCTTCCTCCCACAGGTCCCTGAAGCACAGCGGATAGTGACAGCAGCACCAACCTGAGCTGAACCAGGCGTTTTCTATGCTAATTCACAGAGTTCGGCACCAAATTAAAAAAGGAAAGAACACTCTGGTCGTACACACAGTTCGTTGAATTTGATCATCTATGTGTGGTCTCTTTCTCTGTGTTCTCTCCAGTGGCAGCACCTCTTTGTGTTGTTGCCCACACACAATCCACAGCGGGACATCCCCCCCCAGGGGATACGCAGCACAGCATTAGACCCATTTCCTCCAGAGGCATCCATCCTCTCTACAGTCACACGCACTACCGACGACTCCCTCCCTCCCTACCTTCGTAAAAAGCAAAACCCACCTGGGGGATGTATATGTGTTATTCTTCTCTCTGCATCATTTAACTCTACAGAACAGCATGCCTCTTGTTGTTCTCCCCCTGTCACCACCAGTATACAGTATACCTACAGTGCTCCTATACCACCATCCACCATTCCACCATCTCTTTCTGTCTTTCCCCGCGGTCGCTCCGTGCTGAGATGAGGAATGATCGTCCTGGTTTCCCCTGGTGCTTCCCTCCTCTCTCTCGATTCGACAGGCCCTGTTCTTGGCCCTGTCACTGTGGGCTGTCACCTGTGACACCAGCCTTGCAGCGAATGGGAGGGGGCGGGTTTCTTTTCATGTCCCAAAACTGTAAATGACCATCATCATCATCATCTCTCGCCCAACCCCACTCTCCAATCCCATCTATATCCATCTATCAATCTTTGTATCCATCCATCTATCTGCCAAACGTTGCGGCAAAAGTGTGCACGAAAATATGCACCTGCCTTACAAGCATGCACACACGGAGCCACACATGCAGTATACACACAACAACACATTCGGATGTCCGTTGCCCACATCCCTGCACGTGCCGGCAGTGGCGCGCGCACACAACACACACACACACACACACACACACACACACACACACACACACACACAACACACACAGTGAGAAGTAGTATTGCAGTCAAGACCACGTAAATCGAGACCAAGACAAGACCAAGACCTAGGGGCGGGTCGAGACCAAAACGAGACTGAGACAATCACGGACTTGGTCAAGACGAGATCAAGACGAGACTAGCACCTAGAGAGGTCGAGAAGAAGACCAAGACCTAGTGGGATTGAGACCGAAAGCTGAGGCCAAAAACACATCTTTATTTTTATTATTCTGTAGCACTACAACATAACACATTACAGAGACTTTAGTTATTACTGTGCAATACTACAATACTAACTGTCGGTTTGCAGACTGCTAGCAATGTGCGCGTCATCCAGCACTGTGCTCTGTATGAGACAGCTGTCTTTATGAATGGGCTCCTCGGTCCGCACAATGGATATAGAACATTTCCTTTGCATTGGCTCATCTCGAGTGGTCTCGGTGGGGTAAGAGACCCAAGACATTTGCTCCGAGATCATCACAATTGAGGGTGAAACCAAGACAACACCATGAGACAGATGAACTGCAGAGCAGCGAGAAATAGAATGAGACGAGACCAAGACAATCGAGGGCAAGACAAAAACAAGACCGAGACAAGGAAAAATTGTCTTCAGACTGGTCTCGAGACGAGACAATGTCTCGAGAACTAGAACACCACACACACATACACATACACACACACACACACAGAGAAGGAGGCAGCTCTCTCCTTCCTTCCCCCTCTCCTTACTGTAGATTCTGCCGTTGACAGGTGCTGGAAGGGATTTCGGGAGTCCTGACACAGCGGTATAAGTCAAAGATTGGCGAAGGTGTATGTAACAGAGAAGTGTAATAGAGATAGAGAGAGAGAAGCACTCCCACACAGGGAGACAGAGCCAGAGATAGGGGGAAAGACAGAGACGCGTGCGCACACATAATGTACGCGCACGCACGCCACACACACACAGTCTCTAAATCAAATCAACGGCCAAACAGGGCATGTGTTAGAGAGGGCCAGATCCAACCTCCTGGCAACACTGATATCTGCTAATGAGAATTGAATGAATACCTCACCTCCACTAAACAACTTAACAGCTTTTGGTAAAAGCCACAAAAAGGAAGAAAAAAGGACATCCTGGATTAGCAGACAGACAAGTAGTGATATTATTCCAGCAGTAAGATTTTCCCTCGTGTTGTGGTTGTTGTGAGTTGCTTGATCCGACACTTTTGACAGAACTACTGGTTGGACTGCCATGACATAGTATGTATGAATTCCTGATTTTAGTGGCCTCACACCATTTAACCAGTGGTCCGAGGACCACCAGTGGTTCCTGAGACGATTCCAGGTGGTCCCCATGCTAAATGATGGAAAGTTGTAACTCTTTGAGAGCGTAAAAATGAAAACAAATGGACCCTTGCGGGTCCATTTGGTTTCATGTATACACTCTCAAGAGTTAAAATATTCATCATCTGAATTAGCCCAAGTCTACACAACTAGAGAATGTAGAAGATTAATGGCCATTTTGATCTGTATGTTTAACTGTTTTGTGTTTCTGGTCTGTGGGACTAAAAAATGTCCTCAAATAGTGGTCCGTGGCTAAAATGCAGAGTAAATAGTGGACCCTGGTATTAAAACGGTTGAAAAACACTGAACTAGCGTCATCTTTGTGATGCCAGTGTAACTACTGCTACTTGTCTCAGTACAGAGGCTTGTGACTTGTAACCAACACATTCTTGCAAAAATAAATGTGTTTTCATTTACCATATCAATACCTCGGGCACATAATACATTTCCCCAATACAGAGGGAAATCCTATACACTAGAAAATATTTTAACCACTTTCAACCTGGTGTGCCTATTCGTCATCTTGCCATCACAGGCAAATGTTGTTTAAAATTTTAAATGGCAGATACAAATTGAGACCCAATGAAAGCAAATGTGCATGTGCCTTAAGCACAAAACATTGCTTTAAAGTGCATATTATATTGGGATGTGCATGCATGAGGAGAAGTTTATTTCTGCCTTGGAAGTTGGAAAATAACTAACGTTTTACAGCGACATTAGGAAGGACTGATTGGGAGTAGTTTCTAAAGCAGGGAAAAAGGCAGTGAATTGCAGCTGTGAGGCAACACACTAGTCTCACATAATCAATTGTGTTTCAAAAGGATGGTTTTGATTCCATGCCGGATTACATCTCGACTTTGAACAGAGAGAATTCATCACGATGATGAAGAGCCGAGCGGCTGTACAACATGCTTCTTCCACAGTGTGGTGTATCATCCTTCAAGTTATGCTTGTCTAGATGAAAGCACAAACAAAACAAGAATAAACAAAAACTAAAACCCAGACAACTAACAGGATTAACGGCTCAGATCCTTTCTCTTGAATCAGCACAAACAAGATACATTTTTTGGAAAAAAGCACGTCATGCCTGTTGACACGGTCGACAATGGAATCTGAGAGCATAAACATTTGCACAATGGTTTGGTTGGTTACGAAGGGATAAAATTAAGATTTTTACTATGTGCCGTGCTTCTGTTAGACAACATATTTCGTAAGTCTGTTTGTGTTATGTTAGAGGGAAAGCAAAACGAACAGACTGGTCAAATTCTGTCTGTGAGCATAGTTAGGGATGGAAATTTCTATTATTATTATTATTGTTGTTGTTTTTTATTCCATGTTGATGATGCAATAGACCTTTAGATAAGCCCCTCCCCAAGCTGCTATGGTCCAATCACATCCAAGCATAACATGTGACAGACAGACCTCTCCACCAATAGCTTTCCTGTATGATAAAACATTTTTTTTTAGAAAATAAACATTTTTCCACTGCATAGGCCCATAGGGCATGCCTTGGTGATGGATTTGGAAGAGAATTTAAAGGTGTTGTTACAAAAATGAACCAGTATTTAAAGTCCATGATGTTTACAGGAATGAATGAGCCCAGCTGGAAAGTGTCCTAGGATGCACAAGAGGGCAAGTTACCTAACTTGGGATTGACATTTAAATTTTAATTGCACATTGCCCTCTATGCTCTCAAGCACGCACATACCTGACGGATGTGGATTTGATGTTATTACCGAAACAAATCACCTGTGTCCTTTAAAAACAGCCTGAAAATCTACCTTTCAGGTGGCCAACCTATTTATTTAATTACATGTTTATGATGGTTTGAATTTTGTTTTCATTTTCCACACAATGATGATGAACATGAAGACTCAGAACTTGAATGGAAACAAGACCAAAGACTTTTCTAACCACACTCTGAACGGTTTCTCATTCCTGCCTAAGGAACTAACGTCCGGAGGTATCTCCATACATGGTTATGAAAGCGGACAGACTGGCAAACAGAACTCCATAAATGCGGTTATGGGCATTAATAATTAGCCTTGGGGATATACATTTTTCTACTGTTTGATGTTCCGATCCAGCATCCGTCACAGCCTGTTATCACAGATGTTGCGTTTCCTTTGTCTTTTTCACTCATACAGACAGAGACACGTAGACAGACACACAGTCAGACAGACAAGAGATTTTTAGAATTTACTGTATGTTCTGGACAATCAATGGTCCAACCCAATTCCCACTCAGAACACAACCTCGGGTCGATCGGTTGAACGGTGCTCCAGGTAAGTGGGGAAAAATACAGACACACACATGCACAGCCCCCCCCCCCCAACACACACACACACACACATACAGGAAAACCTGCATTTTCATGTGTCATGTCACACCTCCATATCCCGCGTTGTGGCATCACTCCTCCATATACATATGCTATATATGATACCATATATAGTGTAATAGTACCAGAAATAATAGTACCAGGAATAGCACCTAACAAGGCTGCATCTACTGTATGTATCTGAAGTTGTGGAGGCTATGTAGGTCCATTGTTGAGCAGAGCACTCCATTGTTGTGACATATGTGACCACTCAAGTGACCAGAACGCTGGCTTCTGATTGGAGCATTCATTTCATCTCTATATACGGAGCTGATCTGTTGACATTCCCTATCTAACCTTCTCATCAAACCCTGTACACTCAAGGCAACCTCCAAAAAATACCAAGTACAGAATTCATTCCACATGAACCCCACCTCTCTCCCACACTTCTGCCAAGGGATGAACTTAAACATAAACAGTTGAAATGGTACACAAACATAAACTTTGGAACAAAACCAAAATGTAGCAGAGGGATGTATGCGTGCTTCACAATTATAGAGGGTAAATATATAAATTTACATACATTTTGTATTGTACTTATGGTGTTTTAACTTTTATTGAAAAATAGCAGGCGTTCAGGGCTCATGGCGCACCACACTGTGGTGCACTATTAGCCGTGAACGCCTGCTATTTTTCGGTGAAATGGTGAAAATGCAGCACAAATCTTTCAGAATGTTCTTTCAGAGTGAATGTTTTGGAGACCTTCCTTTAATGACTATTATATTGTGCTTTTTTTGCCGAGTTCTGTTTCGTGCGATACTCCAACGTGCCTGTTTCTGTTTTTACGTGCTACATTTTCCCTTGTCACACCGCGTACATTTGTGTATTGCTGCATGCTAATCCGCTATATATTCTTACAATGAGGTCTTAGTGAATTCCTGCAGGCCACGGTCCCTACTGTGTAACGCTGCATGTTTGGAGTGTGACGCTCGTTACTCAGGGCTCTGTAATGTATTATGCTAGTTCGCTGCATGGGCTCCGGAATGCACCCAGGAGCCCCCCCCCCTCCTGTGCAGGTACACACACACACACACACACACACACACACACACACACACACACAGAAGAAGAAAAGGTAGAGGTCTGTAAAGATACTCTACTTCCTGACACAACATTAATATTCTCCATAGCAGTGCTCCCACAACTCATCTTCCTCCTCCTCCTCCCCAACGCATGCAGCCCCTCCGCCACCAACCCCCCTCCCCTCCCCCCAGCCCACCGCTACTCCTCTCCGCTATGTGTTTTTACGTCTCTGTGCTGCCTCTTCCTCGCATCTCCCACTTCCATCTCTCTTCCGCTCCCAACCCTCCCCCCAATCCCACCACCACCACCACCACCACCCCCTCCCCCTCCTCCCACCACCCCTTTCTTTTGGTTATTTTTTGCTGTACCTTTTTTTTCCTCTTTCCCCCGTTCTACCTCTTCTACCACTTTCTCTTGGGAAGTGGCACAGAATCCCTTTAAGTGCTGCAAAAGCAAATCTATTTATCATAACCATCTATCTCTTACATATACTTATACTGCTGTACTAGAAAGATACACACACACACACACACACGTACTGTACATTAGAAACACACGTACCTGTACGTACCGACGCACAGAAGAGAGGCAGAGTACGTGCACAAACACATCACGGCGCGCGCATACTCGAAGAAGAGATGCTGCAGCAAACAAAATAAAAACCTCAAACTATCTATCTCTTATGGGTACTTTACGCCACTATATATGAAATGGCTGTGCTGAAACGCAGCACACACACACAGTGGATATCTCCACATATACTGTACACTTGCGCACACACTACGTAAATATGTACTTGACAGTCATGCACCTACAGCATAGATATATATATATACACTGTATATATACGCCCCCCTACACAGCACTCAAAGAATAGAGCATCGGCAATTCTGACGGTACACAATATGAATATTCTCTCCCTTTCTCTCGACAGCGGCAACATGATAAATTAAAGGGGGGAGGCGAATAGACAGCCAATGCCCACTCTTTAACGCCCACGCACACAACGACTGCGGGCTGAGCAGCGAGCGCAGCACCGCGCGGCCTTCTGGGAGTTCCTGTTCGCTTGCCACAAGGTGAGAGCCATACACGCCGTGTATGGGGGGGAGAGCAGAAGGCTGGAGCGTAAAGCAGCCCCCAAACAGCCCGACGGGGGGAAAGGCAGGCAGGAAGAGAGAGAGAGAGAGAGAGAGAGAGAGAGAGAGAGGCGTCCTCCCTCTCTCCCTCTCTCACTCTCTCTCTCTCTCTCTGCGGAGGCCAGGCCTGTTACCCAGTCCCCAATCCAACACCCACTCAGTGCTGGCAATCGCCTTCGGCGTGTGCCGTGCTTCTTGTGTGCGTGCGTGCGCGTGTGTATGTGTGATGTGCTTGCAAATTGGAAGGCACGCCCGTTAGCAGGTGGGAGATTGACATGAGTAGGGGGGGGATGGGGGAATAGAGAGAGAGAGAGAAGGATGGGGGGAGACAGGGATACTGAGACGAGCGAGTGAGAGAGACAGAGACAGAGAGTGGTAGGTAGATGTAGGGAAGTTAGGGAGGGGAAGGAAAGCATCGGAAGGGGGATAGAAGGGGGGTCCCTGGGTGGAGGAGGGGGATACCGAGCCAGAGGGGAGGCCAATGCAATGGGGGGATGGGGGGATGGATCATTATTCTACTTTCACAGGCGATCAATCAAAACGAGAGCATGTGCACAGTCACTTAATGCAACACACCTGCACATACACACACAGGAATAGTTCCGGTAACAAACACCGACATACAGTAAAAGCGTAGTCAATGTATAGCAAGTCTGAATATTCTGCTAAACTGCTCATTGCGTTTTGTACTGACAGTCCAACCTGCAGACTCCAACGCCAACAGTAATCACTGGTGAATGGAACCCAAACTCACCCCCGAGTCATTTCAATAGCATAGCTGAAACGTGTCCAGTCCCGAAACTTCCGGGTTTGTGACGTTTACAAAAGCCATGGCGGCTCTGTCACACGACAGTAATATACAGTATGAAAGGAGTCTTAGGGTTACAGCACCTACTCCTACTCTCTGAATGGGAACGGCTGTGTGTCAAGTCCACGCTATTTACTTGGGGTGAGATTTGGCTGGTGATGGATGTTATTCTGGCCAGAGCCGTGCACCAGCGGAAAGCCCTATTGGAAATGCAAGGAAATTAAAACACGGAAATCGCATGTTTGAAGGCCTCAACATGTGACGTGGCGAAGCATTTCATATTTTAATGGTCTCAAAAACGCCTTTGGCCTATGTGGCTTAATAATGCTAGCATTTTATTTTGATAGTTTGCAGCCAGTGTCTCATGGGTTTAGGACAGCAACTTACCCCACACCACAAAGACACCCGTGTACTCGTCAAACTACTTCCTAAAATGGCAACCCGTCTACAACAGTGGAGCTCCACTGGCTCCACTTGGCTCAAACAAGGTGTTCATTTCATTCTCTTTCTATGCTATGCCACAAAAACGTGGAATGCCCTACCAACAGTTGTACTGATACTTGATTCACGTATGGAATACAGACCTGTCCTGACTTTCCATATGTTGATCTTTCCCCACTCGTCCTTCCTCTTTAATGTCTCTCTTCCCCTTATGACTATATGTATCTATTCAAAACGTAAACAAGCCTATGCCAAAGTAGTGCAGCCTTGCCCAGCCCAGCAGACGACAAAACTACAGTTATCAACAGGCTCTGCTCTCCTCCAAGACTTCGCACAGTCATAGTAAATGAACTCACCAAGATTAAGTAGCACAACCTTCTTCATAATGAAGGCATATTACACAACAGTTATTGTTAGATCAATAATAATATACTGTATATATAAATAATAATGATCATTAAAAAAACGTCAAAACATTTCAGGGAGTCAGAGGCTCAGCCCGACTAATTAGCATATTTTTGGAGCCTGGCCCCGGCTCCAAAATTTGTCAAGCTGGGTCGGGTTTTGTCGGGTTCGGGCAGAAAATGAGCAGAAAAGGTCATCAGGATTGGGAGTCAAATCTGCAACACGCAATGCAGCTGCTTCTCTATAACTTAACTGAACTATAACTGAATGATTTGCGCACAGACTTATGAGTCGAGTCGGTTCGGGTTGAGGGACCTTGTCCTTCATAAGTGTTACTTAGTCCTCTGTTGTGATTGGTCGATATACGTATCAGAATTTCTATATTCTGTCGCAATACAGAGCAGTGGTTTTCAACCAGTGGTCCTTGAGAGAGTTCCAGGTGGCCAAATGGACCCTTGCAGGTCCATTTGGTTTCATGTTCACACTCTCATAAGTTCAAATATTCATCATCTGGATTAGCTCAACACAACTACTAGAGAGTGCAATCATTTTGAACGGTATGTTTGACCGTTTTGTTTCCCAAATCCAGCCTGGTATTGTGCAGGGGTTGACACTAAGGTCTCGGAAAATGAAACCAAATGGACCCTTGCGGGTCCATTTGGTTTCATTTTTACGCTCTCAAGAGTTAAAATTCATCATCTTAATTAGCCCAAGTCTACACAACTAGAAGATTAGGTCATTTTGATGTGTATGTTAATTTGCCTGTTTTGTTTCCCAAATCCAGCCTGGAATTGTGGATAGCTAGAAAGCAGGGAAAGACACAGAGGCAGAGTGCAATGACCGCCTTCAAGACAAATTTATCTTGTGTTGTGCTATAGTGCACTAAGTTGCACACTTGCCCGATCGGGCAACCAGGTAGCAGTCTTCACTTGCCCGACCATTTTTTTACTTGCCCCGGGCAAGCGGGCAAGTGTTAGTGTCAAGCCCTGTTGTGGGCAAATTTGGGGGTCTGTGGGTCTAAAATGTCATCAAATGGTAGTCTGTGGCTCAAATTCTGAATAAATAGCAGGCCCCGGTATCAAAAAGGTTGAAAACCACTGTTACAGAGCCATGAATCGCCTCACTGGCGACTGTTGGAAGATCCTTATCCTTCCTGAGTTACTGAGCTGTTATGAGTTGGTATTTGTGCCAACTTGGACAGAGGAGCGATGGTCCAGACATCACTGCTTGCAGCTTTCATTTTTCCTTCTATTATTCGCCTGTTATCAAAGATGCCATGAAGAGATTTAGTTATACACTGTCTTTTTTTCACTGAGCTCATTCTAAATGAATTCTGCAGGCTAATGAGGAAAAAAAAGACTGAATCAATGTTGACTATTCACGGAAATCCTTAACACACAATCACACTGGAAAAAAATGAGAAAATCACAGCTACCTAATGATAGCGATAAAGTGTCTCTCATTTTCACATGTACTGTATTGCACCTACCGGCACACACACACACACATGACACACATAGTACTACTGTACACGACTAATGTAACCCACGCACACGCACACGCACACACACACACACACACACACAGAGCACAGCAGGCTATTGATATTCCAAACACCCACACACAGCATGCTGTGAAGAATCTGAGATCTCATGCTTCTCCGTGTTTGTGCGTGCGCACGCACACGTGTGTGTGTGTGTGTGTGTGTGTGTGTGTGTGTGTGTGTGTGTGTGTGTGTGTGTGTGTGTGTGTGTGTGTGTGTGTGTGTGTGTGTGTGCGTGTGTGTGCGTGTGTGCCTATACACTGGCCTACACACCATCACATGCAGCATTAAACAGGCATGTTACCGTGAGACACATGATTCAAACCTTTGTGTTGGCATGCTGTACATACAAAGTATGATGATAGGAGGAACGTAGTTCTACTAAAGCTTTTGGTCAGTAAAGCAGCATATCGTCTGTGACGGTCAGATTTCTCTGAAAATATGTCACATAAAACACCCCCCCCCCACACACACACACACACACACGCACACACACACACACACACACACACACACACACACACAGGCACAATGCTAAAAGACAACCATGTAGACAGATGCTGGCATGATACAGCCTGAAGCCATTACTTATCAGGGTGAACCACCACACAAATACCTCGAAAAAACAAACAAACAAAGAAAGCAATGCTGGAGATTTGCCAGCAGACAATTTACACATAACTGTAACAAGGGAAGAGAACAATGGGCAGGTACAGTATTATTTTCCATAAGATCTTTGCACTAGGAAAGAGGAATTCGAGCAGAAAACCTGTACTAATAAATGGAGGATGTCTTCATCGCTTCTGAAATCACTACCCTCTCTCTCTCTCCCACTGCACAGTGCAATAACCAAAAAATGTTAACAGAATGTACTGCGGTCTTGCCATTTTGGCCATTTTCTCCAATTTTCCGAAATTGTCTCATTTTATTATTGCGTTTCACAAGTACCATGGAAGGATAAAGCTTCTATAACAGGTAACGGATTGGCTCAAACGTCAATAATCCTCTCCCCCCAAACAATAATTAGGCTGGGTGGTCATGTAAGACGAGAATGATTATTTATGATGACCAGGGACCCCCAGGGTTCTGTATTAGACCCCCTCCCCTCTCACATCAATTTCTTTCTCCAACAATCCAATCTAAAGCAGTAGTTTTCAACCAGTGGTCCAGCGACCACCAGTAGTCCTTGAGACGGTTCCAGGTGGTCCCCAGTTAAGTTGTTTAACCAGATGGACGGTTGCTTAACCAGATGTAACTCTTGAGAGCGTAAAAATGAAACCAAATGGACCCGCAAGGGTCCATTTGGTTTCATTTTTACGCGCTAAAAAGCTAAAATATTCATCATCTGAATTAGAACAAGTCTACACAACTCATTTTTTTATCTGTATGTTTGCCTCTGTTGTTTCCCAAATCCAGCCTGGGATTATGGACAAAAGACATGAGATCTTTAGTTTTGGTGTCTATGCATCAAAAAGGTTGAAAACCAATGATCTAAAAGCTCACATTGTGTCAAATTGTGACACACTGTAAACCTGCTACTTTCGGTTTAATGTTCACCCTCCGAATATTGGACGCTAGCCAGGGTTTTCATGTGGTCAATTTGACACAGTTTTTTAGCGCATATTGACCCAGAGAAAAAAAAGGGGGACATAGTGAGAGCTGGAGGCGACACACAACCCCCCACCCACCCACGGACATCGATGGAAGATATCGGTAGTGAGCGATGAGTCACGTATGGGCCGTGTAAATCAATGGGAATAACACAGAGATTAAAACATGTGCACGTGCATGGTAGTGGAAGAGGTCCATGATTATGCATGTGCTGTGGGTCTCATGTATTAACCATAACCAAATTTACACATCAAGGCGGCAAATGAATTCCAAATAGATTTTTGATGCGGGCCTTACACGAGACCTGATTAAATGATGAGGTTGAAGAGATAGGGAACACGGACACAGCCAGTGTCAATGACACCGACTTTATACTCCGTTGTACGGCGGTGTTCTCTTGCCCAAAAAAATAGCAGCTCTACAAGCCCACAACTCGTTGCGACGCGACACATCGTGAGCTTGTAGATCTAGCCATAATCGCTGCAGCCACACAAAGCAACGAACAGGCTATGTGGCATTTCATTCCAAAAGGAAAAGAAAAGGTCTGCCTTTTTTGAAAAAATGTGACAGCTGCTCTCGCAGAACGCCTGATACGACGGCCGTGAAAGAAATTCAGTGTGGAACATAATTCAAGCCATTATCTATTTTAATAGCAACGTTTTATAAAAAATAATGGCGCTCGAGACCCTGCAATAATTTGCGTTTATGAGATAATAAGCGATGAGCATTGCGTAAAGAGGCAGGTACGGTCTATTTTCCGTTTTTTCTGCTTTCCAAGAACGGATCAAAAACGAAGCTACAGTCAGAGTATAAACGCCATATAAAACGGTAGGAAAGGGAGCTCTGCAATTGGGAGCTCTAACACAGCTCTCTGAAGACTCCCAACTTTCATTCCATAGGCATGTTTAAACTTTTAAAATAGCTATTTTCACCCAGGCAGTTTATTTAAATGACTGCAAATGTGGCGATCTCCCATCTGAGCAAGTGTGTTGGCCCAATATACCGGAGTTCTCCCCTCGTAAGAATAGAGCCTCCATTTTCCACAGCCTCAAGGTGCTATAGCTTCCTGTCCAATCCACTTACATCATACTTTTCAAGCTCCAAAGGCTTTTCCGCCATATCATATTTGTAATGGAACGGTTTCGCTTGAAGATGTGGCTGATTTTAAAATGTTCCCCCTCTTTAACATTATAAGCAGGCCACATTAAACTTCCGCAGGCGTTCTAGTGTAGGCGAGGAGGGAGGGGGACGAGGGGGACGGAGGAGCTGAAGGGGTCAAATCATATTTTAGCCCCTTCTGAATGCACAGAGGAGCAGCCAGAGATTTCAATTTTCTTCAAATGTTCTCATTACGGAGGCGACGTCTGCTAAAGGTTCTCTGGCTCTCTCCATATAATTACATCCGGAGCGGGAGGAAGGAAAAAAAATCTCAATTATAACAGAATACCTAATTATTGCACTCGGCTGTATTCAAAATTGCCCACCGGGCTACCAGTACCACCACCACCACCACACTGCCCCTCAACATACCAGCCGGAAAGAAAAAAAAACTATTCTCTACAACGGACGACATGCCATAGATCCATCCACTGAGCCGCCAGGAGCGTTTCCTCTGCGCATAGCGCCATTGTTGTTAAGTACCCCGAAGCATTAGAGGAGAGACTCCGTCACGGCTCAGCACCTGAGAGAGGGAGAACGTTGAGGATGAGATAATGTGTGACAGCGGCGCACAAGGAGTCCCTGTCCTCACTCACCTGTGCCTCTTTTTCACATACTTCCTTTTTATTTTCATTTCATGAAGGAACGCTGATAACTTTGAGCGCTCTCGCCCGTGGAACGCAGGTGCAATACCACCTCAATTGTCTTCATATCAGGACCTATTCCCCCGCTGCGCGCTGGTCTGAGCCGCTTCGGTCGGCTGCTGGACTTGCACTACTGGCTCCAGGCGGTCTGCTCCTCGCGCAACATAATATACATCCACAACTTTCACCTGTTCTGGTCCCGCCCTGCATTTTACTGCCGAGATGGTTTGCATCCAAGCATATTAGGAAATCACTCATTATCTTTTCATCTGCAGCGCATCATAGATTCCCATGCATGACTCGGTACGCTATCTATTCCGTCCCCCGTAAACTTGACTTCCTGGCACTCCGATTTTTGTTCCGCTACATTTTCATGTGACGTTCCTGCTCCCGTGTGGCCTGGGGACCGCACAACACCTGTAGTAATCCCTATAGACCGTGTTCCACGACTTATACCTGTGCGTATTACTAACAGAAATACCACAATACCCATGCACTCTCCCTCAGTAAACTTCAATAACCTAATAATTCCCACTGTTAACAATGAGCTTCTTAGCCTTGTCCCATGTACCACGCCCTCAATTTCAATGGGTATTCTGAATATAAGGGCTTTAAAAGAAAAGTCATTTTTATGCCGTGATTTTATTATTGACAATAACATTGATGTATTCATGATTACTGAGACATGGCTTACTCACGACAACATTGCCCCTCTCAAAGAGGCTTGCCCCCCTAATTTCTGCTGCTTTAACCACCCCAGGGAGACCAAAACTATAGGTGGTGCATGGCCTCGCCATCATCTATAGGGATCATTTTAAATGTCTTCAAATTTCTCTTGGTACCTTCTCCTCTTTTGAATGCTTTGGTCTTTTAATCACTGGCAAAATGCCTCTCCTATGCATTTTAGTATATAGACCTCCAAAAAGTCCTGGGTTCTTAAATGAGTTCTCAGAGTTATTAACTATCATTATGCCCCAATATGACAGGATCTTGATTCTTGGGGATCTGAATACCCACATATGTTGTGCATCCTCCTGTGCTTTAGCGTCAGATTTTATTGCACTTTACGAATCCTTTAACTTTGTCCAATCAGTCACTAGTCCCACACACAACAAGGGTCATATACTCGATCTGGTGTTATCGTTCGGTTTTAATGTGGACAGCACTAGAATTATGGAATTTCCAAGGTCTGACCACAGAGCTGTGACCTTCCAGACCCGGCTCCCCTTCCCTGGCACTAAGCCCCCATCGTCCACCCGCTCCCGTGTTTTTAATTCAAACACAGCTGACAGGTTTCACCGGGCTTTCTCATCTACCCCTTCTAGTCCCACCTCTCAACCTCAAAATTCTGTTGATGAGTTGCTTCATAATTTTAATAATAAATGCACTACAATTCTAGATAGAATTGCCCCCTTTAAAACAAAACTTTTTAAACCAAAAGCTATGCTGTGGTCTAATGAGCAGACTAGAGAGATCAAACGAGAATGCCGAAGGGCAGAGAGAAAATGGCACAAGGACAAACTCTCTACCTCGTACAATCTACTCCGTGAGCGCATGACTGCCTACCAGAATGCTGTCATGGAAGCAAGAAGTTCTTACTTCTCCAATTTAATCACTGCAAATAGCCATAATCCCAGAGTCCTTTTTCAGGCCATAGACTCTGTAGTTGGCCCACCTCCCACTCAACAGCTTGAAGAATCCACTGAAAAGTGTGAAGAGTTCCTGTTACATTTCATAAAGAAAGTAGAGGACATTAGACAACAGTTCAACCCGGTACCGGGTTCTCTCAGTGTGGGCACCCCCCCGCCATCATTGTTGACAGAATTTGAACAGGTTTCGCTATTAACCCTGGAAAAAGTCATCTCCAAGATGAACTCCTCCACCTGCCCCTTGGACATAATGCCTTCTAAATTTTTAAAGGAAGTACTGGCCACATTAGGTCCCGATATTTTAACTATTATTAACTGCTCTCTCTCTTCAGGCTTCTTTCCCTCCTGCCTAAAGGCAGCTCTAGTTCAGCCGCTCTTAAAAAAGGCTACGCTGGACCCTTCGGTTCTAAATAATTTTAGACCGATCTCAAAACTATCATTTTTATCAAAGGTTTTAGAAAAAGTTGTGTCTACGCAACTCATATCCCACATGAATTCTAACAGCCTCTTTGAGGAGTTTCAATCCGGGTTCCGTGCATACCATAGCACTGAAACCACGCTAGTAAAGGTCACTAATGACCTACTGCTTGCTGCGGATGCCGGCAATTGTTCCGTGTTGCTCCTTCTCGATCTGAGCTCAGCGTTTGACACAGTTGACCATTCAACTCTTATTCAGCGGCTAGAGTCTTGGGTTGGTATCAGGGATCGAGCACTTGATTGGTTCCGATCATACCTCACAGACAGGAGTTTTTCTGTAGTGATGGGGAAGGCCTCATCGGCCCAAGCCCCCCTACGCTCGGGCGTCCCTCAGGGTTCAATCTTAGGCCCACTTCTATTCTCAATCTACATGCTTCCCCTAGGGCAGTTACTACGCAGGTATAACATACTTTTCCATTTCTATGCCGATGACACACAGTTATACATACCACTTAAACCCGGAGACACCAGCAACTTGACCCATATTCTCACCTGCCTATCTGAAATTAAATCCTGGATGTCCCAAAACTATCTTCAACTCAATGAAGGAAAAACTGAGGTCCTTCTATTTGGTCCTTCTCATGTCACTATTCCGTTTCACGCCCACCTCAATAACCTCTCTAACAATGTTAAATCATCAGCCCGCAATCTGGGTGTGATATTCGACACTGATCTATCGTTTAGTGCACAAGTAACTAAAGTGGTACAATCATGCTTTTTTCAACTCAGAAACATTTCCAAAATTAAATCATTTTTATCTTTTGCAGATCTTGAAAAAGTAATCCACGTTTTTATATCATCTCGTCTTGATTACTGTAACTCTTTATATTCAGGTCTTAGCAAAAAAGCTATTTCTCGTCTGCAACTCGTGCAGAACTCCGCTGCAAGACTCTTAACAAGGTCCCGGAGGCGAGACCACATTACTCCAGTGCTAGCTGCTCTCCACTGGTTGCCGGTGACACTTAGAATCGATTTTAAAATTTTACTTATTACATTTAAAGCCCTGCGAGGCTTAGCTCCCAGCTACATCACCGCCATGCTGAAACCCTATAGGCCAGCTCGCACTCTTAGGTCGTCTGGTCTGGCCCTCTTAGAGGTCCCCTCAGCGCGTCTGGTCACCATGGGCAACCGGGCTTTTGCCGTCCGGGCGCCCAGACTTTGGAATGAGCTGCCACTTGCAATTAGACTAGCTAGCTCAGTGGAATCATTTAAATCACTCCTGAAAACATATTTGTTCACCAAAGCATACCCCTAGCTTTCCTTTGTTGCACGTGCAGTGCCTATTGATTTCTATTTATTCATGTATTCACTTTTATGTGTTTGTTTTTTACTTACCTTCATTGTTTTCTTCACTGTCTGTCAATTGTTGTTGCCTTTGTAAAGCACTTTGTAAACATTGTTTTAGAAAAGTGCTGTATAAATAAAGTTTATTATTATTATTATTAATTGCCACCAACTGACAAACAGGAAGGCCTTCTTGTGCTTGGATAAGAAAACAAATTATTTTTGACCGACTGACTGCTGTGGCTTTTATCGCCTTTTTTTCCCCTTCTTCCAGGGGCCTTCTTGTTGTTGTAGCGCAGACCAAGGTCCATTTCAAATAAAACTAAAAAACTCCAGCCAATGACCAATGTGGCTACAGTATCAGATGCTTTGATCTCCCCACCTTCCACGGTGGACAGTTCCATCATAAACGGCAATGTAATTTTCCCCTCCAAGTACCGACGACCACCACCACCCCCCGGTCTTTTCCCAATGAAATGCACCGAGGAACCAACCGTACAAGTTGGAAAGCTTCCTCTTTCGTGGAAAAAAAAAGCATTTGCATTCAAATCATTGAGTCTGAAATTGGTTCTGCCGCTCTGTCCGGAATCGGGGGGTGTGGGGGGAGGTGGGGGTCTATCTCCTGTGGTCTCTCCCCCCCAGTGCCAGCTAAGTGCAGCTTCTATAACCTTGAAGCCTCATGGAATACTAATGGCTTTTGATGGCAGGTGCAAAAAGGTGTGCACCCCATGCCTGTGTTGTTTTCCTCTGTACTGTATGTGTGCTCTTCAGAGGGAAAACATCACTAATATAACCCCCCCCCCCCCCCTTCTGACTGACACACACACACACACACACACACACACACACACACACACACACACACACACACACACACACACACACACACACACACACACACACACACACACACACACAGGGTTCTTCTTAGATGAGTCCCTTGGCACATCTTGTGAGGAGAGTACAATGCCCCTCCTGCTGCCTTGCCGATAGCTGACAATAATGAGGCCGTGGAGTGGATCTAAGAGACGCTTTCACACACCGGGAACTGTTTGGTTAGTTTAAAAAACACAACCGTGTTTTCTCATTTACTCACTTTGGTTCGGGCGGATGTGGAGGTTTTGAATGTGCATCTCAACTGTGTGGTGCGGATCAAAGGAACAAACCATGGTCCGTCAACAAAAAAAAAGCCTTCCTTCCGATTTCTTTTGCTTTTGCCCACAATTCCAAACTGGATTTCAGAAACAAAACAGGCAAACATACAGATCAAAATGACCATTAATCTTCTACATTCTCTAGTTGTGTAGACTTGGGCTAATTCACAAATTCATGAATATTATAACTCTTGAGTTATAATATTATTAACTCTTGAGAGTGTAAACATGAAACCAAATTGACCTGCAAGGGTCCATTTGGTTTAATTTTTACGCTCTCAAAGACTTACATCTGGTTAACCAACTTTCCATCATTTAGCCTGGGGACCACCTGGAATCCTCTCAAGGACAACAGGTGGTCCCTGGACCACTGGTTGAAATCCACTGTCAGAGGAAGTAAGTTAGCCAAAATAGTCTTCAGTAGTTGTGAAACTGCATTAACAATTGTCCTAAAAGTGTGTGTTTTTCACGGGGATCATATTGATATGTCAGCTGTCAGCTGATGATGCTGATCTTTCTTCAAGCCAGCAGTAATAGTAGACCACAAGATCCACAACCATGTAGTGGTGCAGCACAATGGCAGCATAGAAACAACAGATTTACAAGTTATCCGACATGGCATATGGCATTTTAAGCATGCACCAACACTACCACCACGCAGATGTCACAGAGACCAAGACTATCACAGTACGGGCCAATCAGAAGCCATGGCTGACAACGGAAGTCCATAGGCTACTGAGGGCCCGGAACGCCGCCTTCAAAGCAGGCGACGACGACGGCCTGAGAACAGCAAGGGCCAACTTGGACCGTGGCATCAAAGAGGCAAAGAGACAGTACAGCAAGAAAATAGCTGACCGTTTCAGCGACAGCAGAGACACCAGGAGCCTGTGGCAGGGGATCCAGACCGTCACGGACTATAAACCCCGGCCACGGACCTGCGACAACGACATCAGCCTGCTGAACAACCTCAACAACTTCTTTGGGCGCTCTGAAGCCCAAAACAGCACCCCTGCATGAAAGTCACCCCCTCCCCCGGACGACCAGGTGCTGCTACTGTCTCAACACAGTGTGCGGCGCTCCCTCTCCAGGATCAACGCCCGCAAGGCACCGGGCCCTGACAACATTCCCGGTCGGGTGTGGAAAGACTGTGCAGGAGAACTGGCTCAGGTCATCACTGACATCTTTAACATCTCCTTGAGCCAGGCTGCTGTCCCTACATGCTTCAAAGAGACCACCATCATCCCCATCCCGAAGAAACCTTCTCCAACCTGCTACAATGACTACCGCCCTGTTGCACTGACACCGATCATCATGAAGTGCTTCGAGCGTTTAGTCATGCATCACATCAAAGGCATCCTCCCTCTCAACCTGGATCCCTACCAGTTTGCATATCGGGCCAACAGATCAACCGACGATGCAATCTCCACCGTACTTCACTCTGCCCTCACCCACCTGGACACCAAGGACGCACACGTACGGATGCTGTTCATCGACTTCAGCTCAGCATTCAACACCATCATCCCCCAGCAGCTCATACACAAGCTGGACCAGCTGGGAGTGAACACGTCACTGTGCAACTGGCTGCTGGACTTCCTGACTGGGAGACCGCAGGCAGTCCGAGTCAGCACCATCACCCTGAACACGGGGCCCCCCAGGGATGTGTGCTCAGCCCCCTCCTCTTCACCCTGCTGACCCACGACTGCACTCCAACGCACAGCAACAACATCTTCGTCAAGTTTGCGGACGACACAACTGTGGTCGGTCTCATCCACAACAACGATGAGTCCAACTACAGAGACGAGGTGAGCCAGCTGACCACGTGGTGTGCAAACAACAACCTCCTTCTCAACGTGGAGAAGACGAAGGAGATCATTGTGGACTTTCGGAGAGCGCACACCCAGCACTCCCCACTGAGCATCAACGGAACTGCAGTGGAGAGAGTGAAGAGCACCAAATTCCTTGGTGTACACATCACAGAGGACCTCTCCTGGAACACAAACACCACAGCACTGGTCAAGAAGGCTCAGCAGCGCCTCTACTTCCTCCGTAGACTGAGAAGAGCCAGAGCCCCAGCCCCCATCATGTGCTCCTTCTACCGCGGCACGATCGAGAGCATCCTGACCAGCTGCATAACTGTGTGGTTCAGTGCAAGTCTGTCCCTGCAAGTCATCTACAACACACGGGTGACCCGCAGGGCGCTACAGATCACAGGCGACACCACCCACCCTACGCACGGCTTCTTCAACCTCCTCCCATCAGGGAAGAGATTGAGGAGCCTCCGGGCAAGGACCAGCAGGTTGAACGATAGCTTCGTTCACCAAGCCGTCAGGATGCTGAACTCCCTCCCACTCCCTCGCACTGCGCACGCCACTGTGCACGCTCCCACCCCGCACCCCCCATGCTGCCACTCCTCCCCCCTCCCACGGTGGGGGTGCACGCGCACACGCTGAACTCCCTACACACACATGCACACGGACGCTGAACTTTCAACCACCCACTGCCCCTTACACATGCACACACACTCACGCACATGCACGCACTCACACATGGTCAAACACACATACAACTGAAGGACTGGATCGAACTGCTGCCATCCTATCCTATCCTATCTTGCACATGTATACCTCACCTCATAGGAAGCTATATGTTGTTGTTTAGTTGTAGCTATGTACTGTAGTCTCGTATATAGCTTTAGATTTTTTTAGTTGTAGTATACTGTAGTTTCTAGTAGTAGTTTCTAGTAGTTGTATATGTCCTGTCTATAGTCTGTTAGCTTCACACTACTGCCACTTTATCACACCTGGTTAGCCAAGCACCTTCACCTTAAGTTAGGTGTACTGTTCGCACCTTACTGGTCTGCTGCACTATTGTTTGTCTCGTCTATTGTCTCGACCTTGTCTTTTGCACTGTCTATTGTCTTGACTATTGTCTATTGCACTGTCTTGTCTATTGCACTGTCTATTGTCTTGACTTTGTCTATTGCACTGTCTTGTCTATTGCACTGTGGAGAATGGAAACGCTATTTCATCCCTGTATATGTCCTGACATACACTGGAGTGACAAATAAAAACCTTGAACCTTGAACCTTGAACCTCATGATGAAACTTATGCTACAATGCATGTGAGAGGTTGATCTTTCAACTCACGTCCCGTCAATCATTTTTCTGGCACAATCTGTCATAAATAAAGGCATGATGATGATGAGTGTGTGCGTGTGCGTGTGTGTGTGTGTGTGTGTGTGTGTGTGTGTGTGTGTGTGTGTGTGTATATACACACGTGTACACAGGGGGGCCAGAAGAGACAGAATAATTTAATGAAAATGATCATGTCTTGCTCTAGCAAGAGAAAGAGAGAGAGAGAGAGAGAGAGAGGGAGAGGGAAAGAGAATGCAAACCATTTAAAATGTAAAATAAGCTAGACAGGTGGTCCCAAGTGATTGATTACATCACTATATAGCACAATATGTGAAACTGCATGGGCCAAATCAATTTGCTCAATTTTGCTCAATCAATCTGGACGATTCCAGTTCCCAATGGTGGATATTGGGTCCAGGTTGACCTAACCAAAAACACAAGCATCTCTTCATTTGAGACGTGAGGAAATCTGACTACCACTAGTAGCCTGTATTACTTATTATTATCATCACTCGCCGGCCGTGCAGAACTACTAACAAAGTCCCAGGCTCTTGACTTAATGTTGTCGTCATTTGTTTCGTTGCATAATGGAATATACAGTACTTTTATGAAGCAACAGTTTAGCTGCATGAGTTTAGTCATGGGGACAGGCCAACATGTGGGTTGTTTTAAATCAATTTCATCCTGACATTGTAGATTTTACAAAACATTTGCTCTGAAAGAACACACTGAAAGATTTGTGCAGTATAGAATGGAAGGAGTATGAAGAAGAGGACAAGAGCCGACGAAAATAAAACAATATGTGGGTATTTAAGATGGCTTATAATCACTCTAAACTGACACTAGTTAGCTTACAGAACCCCATTTGAACAGATATGCCATAGACCATAAGAGAAGATTTTTTTCATTTCAAGGACCCCCCTCCCCAGTTTGACATGCATATTAGTCTACACACCCCAAATAATGCCATGTCTGCCTCTGCAATTTATGTTCTAACATCAATGTTAACTTAACTCTGAGTTGGGTCCATTTGGTTCCATTTGTACACTCTCAGAGTTACAGACCCGTAAAGGTCCATTAGTTTCCAAACTATCATTTAGCTTGAGACACCTCGGGTTCCTGGGACCCCACTTGGGGAACCACTGGTGTATAGTGTTCTGGTGGGACAGCAGAAGTTGTTATGCTATATTTTATGCAGTATAGTCTGTATTGTTGGGGCCACTGTGCTGACGGAACTGCAAATGCTTTTACTTAATGTGATATTACTGGGTCTGTGGGCCCTGTGGAAACTGTTGCTGCAAACGTTGTTATGAGGTTTTGGTGTTTTGAGAGAAATATATTGTGTTTAAATGCTGCATGCTCTGAACTATGAAGATTGCTGGTGTACTGCAGTTCCTTTGTTTTGTGTGTGTGTGTGTCTGTGTGTGTGTGTGTGTGGGGGGGGGGGTAGATTTTCTTAAAGGACTTTTTTTTTCCAACCAAAGCAAATGTTTTAGGTTGTTATTAGAGAAACTAAAATATGACTGTTATTTATTTGCTAATTTGTCATGTATTTATTTATTTAATTTGCTTTTTTGCTTTTTTTTTCGCGACGTTAGCCGTTTTTGAGGGGGTGGGAGCATCAAACATACCCCCTAAATGTTTTTTTTCTTCTTCTTTTTTTATAAACTTTTAAAGAGATTTATTTTTTTATTATCTACTATAGTCCTAATAGACACCAGAAATTTACATCTGGTCACAAAAGATTACAGCATCTACTGAATGTGACAAACTGCCGACTATAGTAGATAATGAAGAAATCACTGTAATGTTTTGTAAAAAGCACGCACGCACACACACACACACACACACACACACACACACACACACACACACACACACACACACACACACACACACACACACACACACACACACAATCACTCAAAATAACTATCACTGCAAAATAACAAAATACTCGTCTACCAACCATGTGAATAAGATTCAATAACAGTCATTGAAGTTCAGCACTGACTTTACTATATCGAAGAAATGTCCTTTTGAACAGGAATACCCATCCGTCTCTGGTGAATTGTGCGCAGCAATATCAGCACTGTTCATGCCTGTTGCTCTTATTTGGCATGAATTAATGCGATAGCAAGTTATTGCAGTCATTCCATGTTTGCTGTTCTCTTCCGTCTCTCTGTGACTAAGCAACAGTTGTAAATAATTACTCACATCACCACCACACACACAAACGTGTCATTTGTTTACATATTTGAGTTCACACTTTTATTGCTCTGTGAACACATAATGAGCCAAAGTCAAAATGCAAAAAGTTAAAATGTTTGGGTTCTTGATTCAGACCATCTAAAGGACCTACCCCAGAATAGAGAAGAATGATCCAATTTTAAGTAGGATTCTGTCCCGGCGGTTCATGTTTACTGATCCCAGGTTGGCTTGCTAGTTTTAATTTGTATAGATCTGTTCATACCGTACATACTGTAACAGTACATAGCCTTAGGTGCTTCTTCCTTTTTTGCATATCATGATTTGTGGCTATATTGGTGATACAAGGTCTGATGGCCACAGGGAGCTTTAGTAGGGGATGGTGGTGGAGGGTAAAGATTTTCCATGAAGTATTATGTTATTACAGGAATGAGGGAATTCATCACCTGGGATTTTGGGCCACAAAATACGGACATATTTGAGAGGAGTTCACGAGTAAATTAAGTATCTGTCACAACACAGGGATCAAATAAAAAAAAACATTCTGTACTGTACTGTTGTGGTGTTTTAACTTTCATTGAAAAATAGCAGGCGTTCACGGCTCAAAGCGCGCCACTCTGTGGCGCGCTTTGAGCCCGTGAACGCCTGCTATTTTTTGGTGGGGCGAATGCGGCACAAATCTTTCAGTATGTTCTTTCAGAGCGAAAATTTGTAGAATCTATTACTGTCAGCACGAAATTGGTTTTAAATCAATGACAAAACCAACTCTTTGCCCAAGGTAAAACAACAAAACCATCAATAACAATGTCTCCTCTATTCAAAAACAACAGCTTGTAAAAAGCTTTGTGTGCGGTTGCAACAATAATATGACACGGCATCATGTTCTGTTCATTATTAAGCTTGCCTTTTATAACATAATCTGAGTCGTCTGGGCCGTCCATTCAATGGAGATGAAAAACCTTAGTTTTTGTACTGTCTGCCGGCTAAGCAAATGGAGAGTAGTAGGGTGCAAACTAGAGAGCTTTTTATAACCGCTTTAGTTCTGAAAGCAAGTTTGTTCAATTGGCGTAAGGGGAAAAAAAATCAATCAGTAATTCTATCGTGAACTGGAACAAGCCTAGTGTGGATACAGTTATGTGTGTAGAATCGCTATAAATGGCGTGCTGCTGTGCTTTTTCTTTTTCTTGCATAGTACATGTTGTCTGTTGCTAGGCTTGGCACTCCATGCTAGTATAATTGTTATTTTTAGTATATCGTTCCACCAATGTCACCAAGTATAATTACCGGTACATTACATGTGAGGGAATTTCATTTCACATACTGTACATGCACACACTATACTCCCATTTTATTAAAGCACGCACACATGTGTGCAGCAGCCGTGCGCCCGTACGCACACACACACACACACACGCACACACACGCGCGCGCACACACACACACACAGTATGCAGTGAGTGTAGAGACTAGATACAGTAGTATAAGAGAAACAGAGAGTGGTGAAAAATCGCTTGCATCAAATTCCTTCTTAATTGAATTTGTCCTTGTCCATTTCAATTGAATATGGATGACACTTTTCCGACAGAACAGCACTTTCCTCTAGCTGGTCTCGAATTAAATCCAAATTACACTGTACTGCAGTGGTTTTCAACATTTTTCATACCAGGGGCCCACTATTTATTCAGAATTTGAGCCACGACGGACCACCATTTGATGACATTTTAGCAAGACAGACCCCCAAAACTAAAGATTTATTTTGCTTTTGTCCACAATTCCAGGCTAGATTTCAGAGAAAACAAAAACAGTCAAACCTACAGATCAAAATGACCATTAATCTTCTACATTCTCTAGTTGCGTAGACTTGGGGCTAATTCACATGATGAATATTCTAACTCTTGAGAGTGTAAACCATGAAACCAAATGGACCCGCAAGGGTTTCATGTTTACATGTTTAATAGTTATATCTGGTTAACCAACTTTTCCATCATTTAGCCTGGGGAGTCGGGACCACCTGGAATCCTCTGCAGGACCACTGGTGGTCCCCTGAAACACCTGTTGAAAACTCCTGCAGCACTGTATAAAAGGGCAGTGAATTGACCTTAAAGACTAATCTCTTCCTGTTGCACATGTAAATGCCTTGTTGTTTACCATTAACACAGCATAAGGGCATACAGTGCATACATACACACAGAGGCTGAACCACAAGAAACAGTGGAGGAGAGTGACAAGAACTGTAAGAATCGATGTCCAGTCCGATGCCTGCTGTTTCGGGTCAATACCCTGTATCTGGGGCTTCCCAAAGCTTTACCTCTGAAACACTTCAGCGGCAATTTACTGACACCGTGAAATCAAATTAAAAATGCATTTGGGCATTGATCACCTGATGGACCAGGATTGATCGGCCGTCTCAGAAAGCAACCTTGGTGTGTGTGTGAGTGTGTGTGTTTTTTTTTTTTTTGTTCAGGGCTGGAAGCTCTGAACCGCCTTTTCCATATAGCATAGAGAAGTATTGATTCGCACCACCCACCCCGGCCTCCATAAGAACCATTAAATATCCTCTCAGAGTTTTCTCTCCATCCATAATACGTGACTCATAGTGGAATCCGATGAGCTAAAAACAGTCAAGGAAACGGCTCCCTAGACCAAAACAAGCCCAGTCGTATAAACACATCTTTGGACACTAGCGTAAGGCCCTACTGCAGTGAATACAGATTTATAACGCAGTGTTAACCGACCATGTAACCGACCCTGACCATAAACTGCTCTGTCCATATAAGCAAGCTTTTGGGAAGCTTACGCCGCACGGAAATAAAGCACTCAAGCATTCACTAAACAACAACAATTCAACTTCATCAAGAAAAGAAAAGCTTCATTCACATGTATTCCGGCACTTCCCAATCAGTGTTTTTTCATAAGATTCCCATTCAGTGCTACGGAAGTTGTGAAAAGTACTCAAAAGGGTGGGGAAAAAGGGGGGAAAAATTGCGAGGCTGTATAATGCTGTTAGAGCCGCTCGCATGCAACAATGGATGCGGAAAAGAACAAATTGAATGCCAGTGAATAAGATGCATTTGTATGCAAAATTGCCGAGACGGCTCAGAGCTAGTGAAGCTGCGGCCAGACAGCCTTGCATGTAATCAGCTAGCAAATCCGCTTGTCTCTCTTCCCCCACGCACGTGCGTGTGCGTGTGTGTGTGTGCATGTGTGTGTGTGTGTGTGTGTGCGTGCATGCATGGGTTGGTACTGTATCCGAGCAATGGTCCACATGGATGACCCTGCCTGTGTCCACATTAGTGTGTATCCACTCCCATTGGGAATCATTTGGTAAAAGATAAATACAGTATTTGCAGTCGCTATGCCGCACTGTTGTGACGAAAAGAGAGTGGAGCCAGAAGGCAAAGCTCTCTGTCTACCGAGCTATCTTCATCCCTACCCTCACCTATGGTCATGAAGTGTGGGTCATGACCGAAAGAACAAGGTCACGAATACAAGCGGCCGAAATGAGTTTTCTCCGGCGGGTGGCTGGCATCTCCGTTAGAGATAGGGTGAGAAGTTCAGCCACTCGGGAGAGACTTAAGAGTAGAGCCGCTGCTCCTTCGCCTGGAAAGGAGCAAACTGAGGTGGTTCGGGCATCTGGTTAGGATGCCTCTCGAGTGTCTCCCTAGGGAGCTCCTCAAGACGCGTCCCACTGGGAGGAGACCCCAGGGGGCAGACCAAGGACCAGATGGAGGGATTACATCGACTCTCTGGCCTTGAATCGCCTCGGGATCCCCCAGGAGGAGGTCGCTAATGTTGCTTTGGACAGGGAGGTCTGGAGCTGTTGCCCCCACGACCCGACCTCGGATAAGCGGATGAAGCTGGTGGATGGATGGATAAATAAAATATAAAAAGAAACAAAATGAACCAAAAAAACAGCTGCTACAGCAGCAAAAATTCCACATTCTGCGGCCTTTCTTCTCCAACCATCTTGACACCTACCACCACCACCACCACCGCCCCCCCTCTGCTCACCCCACCACCGTACCCCTGTCCTGACTTCTGGCCAACTCAATCAATCTTTCCTTCTTCATGTCCTCCCCTAAAAGACTTCCTAACTTTCTGCCTCTCTGCTCTCCATCATCCCACCCGCCTTGTCTCCATTACACCCACCCTTTCCTCTCAATAATATTTTTTTCACTTCTTCTCTCCACCTCCTCCGCATTCTATCCTCTCACTCCTCTCTATCCATCAACCTCTCTTGCTCTCATTCTCTCCCCCGTCGGTCTTTCGCTTTCACCTTTTCCCTCTCATCACTTCTTCTTCTCGGGGAGAAAAAAAAAAGTTCCTTTTTGTGTGGAAGCTGAATATCTCCAAAACTCCCGCCACCCCCTGTGGTTGTGCCAAGGACCAGCCTCGCCACCATCCCTGCAGGCAGCCACCTCGGTGTCTCGCTGCTTTTTCTCCACATGCCCACGCAGACAGACCCATTGGTTAATCCATTTTGTCCTAGTTTCTGATGCTAGATTCTAGTTTCTGACCTTAGATTTTACTTTCTGACGCAAGATTCTGTTTTTTGTCACGCGACTCTAGTTTCCGATGCTAGATTGCGACACTACATTCTAGTTTCTGACACTAGATTCCATTTCCTGATGCTACACTCTAGTTTTTTTATAAATTGGTTTGCATTTATAGCGCTTTTCCAAGTGCTCAAAGCGCTTTACAATGGTCGATTCATTCATACTTTGGGAGGTGAAGCAGCGAACAGTCGACCGCCGACCCACGGATCATTGGGCATGCTCTACCTCCTGAGCCACAGCCGCCCCCCAAATGATGCTACATTCTATTTTCCGATACTAGATTCTATTTTCTGACGCTAGATTCTATTTTTGGGGGGGAAAAATATGTTCCTGTGTCAGTGATGCTCAACATATTTCATGCCAAGGACCACCAGAATTATCTACATTTGGCTGCGGACACCCATCTGAAAACATGTTGTTCTAGGGATCCCCCAGAAGCAAAGATTTGAGTTTAAAAAAAAGTTTGCTTCTGAGATAATACTGTATATTCAAAGATCATTTCACATTTTTCACGATTTTTCAAAAATATCAGATCTACAAGCTCATAGCGCGCCACTCGGTGGCGCGCTATGAGCTTGTAGATCTGATATTTTTCAATAGCCAAAGCATTGAGAAAGCCACAACGCGTTAGAGTACAGGAACGGTTAATGAGCCGCTTGAGTAAGACAGCACACTCCCCGACTCCACATTGATCACAACAGCCTCTGCACCTCCAACTCTCGGGGAAAAAGCCATTTGTCAAGGTGATAATTTATTTTGTAACACCGGATATACACTCCTCCTGCCAGGCATGAGGGAGGGGGAAGGGAGGGGAGGGGATATGTTTTTTTTTTTTCTCCATTTGCTTCAGCAACCCTGACAAGACAACAATTTCAGGGTCTCGCATCAGGGTCAGAATGTAGTAGTATGAAGCAAACCGGGGCAATGACTCACTCGGGGGTCAGACGGGGAGGGAAGGTGGAAAGGCGACTTTTATCTCGTTTATAAATGGAGGGATTGGCACTTTTTTCTAGAGGTGTGTACTGTGTACGGTAGCCCCATTGTTGTTTTCGTCACTCCTGACTATAACTGAAATGACTTCGTCAGCACCTCTTTTTCAGGACTAAGACTGACAAGCTGACAACATCTTTTTCATCTTTTCTTCATGTTGACTAAAACTAGACAAACTATTATGAATATAAATTACTGAAATGTGACTAAAATTAGCCTAAAATAGCCTTTCGTCCAAAAGACTAACACTGACTAAATCTAACAAATACCTGCCAAAAACAACACTGGTGTTGCTTTTGTGTGGAGAAATCACAAACCAGGTCTAACATCAGAACAACTGCACCTTAAATTTAAGCATTTTGTCAAGTGTGACTAAAATGAATAGGCATTTCATCCAAAGGTCTAAGACTGACTAAATCTAAAAACATGCCTGCCAAAAACAACACTGGGTGGACCATTTCTACATAGTTCCCTACTTCTGCTAGTGCCCACGCGTGTGTGTGTGCAAACTACCTAGGCTGGCTTTACCCTTTTTCATGCATCTCGGTCCTGCTAAGACACAAACCCTAGCAAAGAAGAAGAAGAAAAAACAGTGACTAAAGGGAGGGAGAGCGTGCGAGCCGAGTCAAAGCTCCACACTGCTGTTTTTCATCATGCTGACATGAGGTGCCCAATTATTGGGATGCTGCTCCGTGTCACCAATGGGGCCAAGCAGCACCTGATGGGAGGGAGGCTGGCAGGAGCGTGGGCTGCTGCCGCCGGCGAGCGAGCGAGCGGAGCTAGTGCCTAGGACCGCAGTGCAGCAACCGTGGCTCCCTGTGTGCTCCTCAAGATGTTCCACATCTCCCCTCTCTAATTGGCAGATGGCCTCAGATGCGAGATGATTTAATGGCCTGCATGTGTTTTCTTTATTTCCTCTCTCCCCTCTATCTCTTTCCCCCTGCCTCCATCAGCCATTAGCAGGGACATCTGTAATGAGTTGGCCGGCACACCGCTGAGAGCCCCCCGCCGAGAGCATGGCGTTCTAATGGGGGGAAGGGGGGGCTCGTGCGGTCGCGGTGATCGACTCGGGCGGTAATCAAGGTACTCCACGTCGTTACGTTGCATCCCATCGCGATAACGGAGGCATCACGATTCAAACGAGCCTGATCACACGACGACGAGCACTGGGCACAATCCCCCAAGCGATCAACAACACAGGGGTTCTGAACGTCAACATTCAAAGCAACCAAAGGTCTCTACCATATCTCACTGGTCTCATAAAACCCGATCAGCCGATACTGGGAAACAGGCAGTACCCCCACTAAAACGCTCGAATAACACTTGTATTACATACCAACACACGGTACTTGCAGCAGTGACTTATACAGGATGCCTAATGTATTACCATGCTTTAGTGCTTACATTGTATATTGTAAAGTGTGTTGTAAATTCTGCTTGAATTGTAAACTTTTTAGTCGCTCTGGATTATGAGCGCCTGGTAAACGCCTAAATTGTGAATTGCAACCTGACAGCCTTTCCTTTCTGTCTTTCCAGCAAAAAAAAGTGAGATGTATCTGGAATTGGTTTGGGCGGCTTTTGCAGCTTCCAAATTCACTCCATTTTCTGCCTCGCTCAAGGGTAGGACATTAAGGTCTCAACCAGCATCAGACCCTGAAGGGTCCCAGACCGGTACCCTGGCTTTCCTCCTCCTCTCTCTGCCTTGATTCCCTCCTCTCTGTTCAACACTGAGCTGTGTTTCTTGCTCTGACTTGAATAAGTGGGGCCTTCAGCCCGGTACTACTCTCTAAGCATGTGGACACAGTGGTGTTGAAGTGGCCTGAAGCCTAGAGGCTTTTTTAGAGCTTGATGGCCTATCAGTATTCCATGCCACGGGCCCTCCGAGGATTTGTATGCTACCTGCAAACTGGGTCAATTTTTGCATTATTTTACAGATTCTTATCTCAGAGGTTTTGTGCGCGCATGCACATAAAGAGGGGCCACGTCGCATTCAGACGCACACACACACAAAGCTGTACTTCTCTTTCTTTCTCTCTTGCAAACACACACCTGCTTAATTCCACTTTTAAAGAGGGGGTGCCGTGATTTTTGTATTTTTTTTCCAATTTTGTACGTGTTTCAGAGGTGACAGTATGTAAATAGACCCCTTGGTGTGTTTTTTATGTGCAATAATGTCTTCCCTTTGTATTTAGGGTTTCTTCCTGGGGGCTGAATCTTTCCAGTCAAACGTGCCAATGAAAAAAAACTTCAATATAGTGACATCATGTGCTCAGCCCCTCCCCTAACTCCTCCCCCTTTATCATGCAACTAAAGCTGTGGGTGTGGCTTCACTTCAGGTGGATCTCCACCCATCACCACCCACCAGGCAAACCAGGCATACTTGAATGAACTGGTAGGGTGGAATCATAAAAAATGACAGTTTAACAAACACTGTACACTTTTTACGAAAAAAAAAACATACTTTTCATATAACATTAATACATGATGATCATGTTTTAGGTTAGAAAAAATTCACAGCACTCCATCTTTAACCAATTTCGTCCTCATATTGTAGATTCTGAAAAACATTTGCTCCAAAAGAAGATACTGAAAGATTTGTGCTGCGTTCTCACATTATCTCCCAAAATAGCAGGTGTTTCACGGCTCACAGCGCGCGCGCTATGAGCCGTGAACGCCTGCTATTTTTCAATTAAAGTTAAAAAATACAAGTACAATACAGAATGGTTTAATTAATAAGTATACAAGAAGAAAATGTGGCAAAAAAGGTGCCAATGTGTCATCGCATCTCCTTGACGAATGATTATATAGAGCGGCAAGCAGAGTAGCATACTCAAGCTACGCACAAGTCAGGTTTTTGATCAGAGTGCGAGCTCGCCGACTGAATAATTCGATGGATAATACTGGATTTTGACACACACCACCCCCTCAACCCCCACCACACACACACAGCCCTTTGTGTGTGCAGTAGTGCTTTGAACATGTTGCCACCCATCCCCAAAAATAGGACTCTCTTCTCTCTTCTTCAGAAAATGCCTCTCTTCTCTATTCCTATCACAACTGAAGGTCTTATAGCTGGTGGCGAAATAACCCAGAGATGGGCTCTGTGAATCAGTACTGCCACTCTGTGTGTTGTGTTCCCTTTCCCTTTTAACACGAAGGAGGAGGGAGTAGCGATAGCAGCGTGGCAGCAACACTGTGCCCGTCTGTCTGTCACACTCCTTACAGTCTACTTTACGGTTTGACGGAGGGAAGCTTCAATTAGGGGCAAAAAAAAAAAAAACACCATGCGTTCAGACAGCAGCAGGCAGCAGGCAAGTCAGTGAAGGTGTATGTATTATTGGTCGGGGGGAGATTATACTTGTTACACTATGACCCTACTTACTAACCCCGTTTACAATGTAATTTGCTTAGTACAAGAATATACCGCAGAGCCGGATCTAGTCACGGGCACGGGGGGCTAATGCCCCCCTAAATGCCTTGACTGCCCCACCAAACATGCCTTGACTGCCCCACCAAACATGACGGCATGTAAAACAACCAAAAATTTTGCAGATATTTCAAATTAACGTGCTTCTATTTAAACTCATTTGAAACACTACAACTGCTACTAACTCACTCCAACTGTGGCACCACTAAACCAACACCATTTCATTGTCAGAACCTTTAGCTTTATGCATGCTGCCTGCCTGTTGCAACTTCAACGAGAACTGATGTTATTATTGATGCTTTTCTTGCCTAATACAAGTCCTGTAACCAAAAATGGTATGGGTGCGACCCCCATACTATTTTCACCTGCCCCCTCAATTAGGAAATGTTACATCCGGGCCTGATATACCAGTACCTGTCCTGTATACTACAGTATACTAGCCTTGGCCTCCAACAGCAATTTAAACGCCTCACGCCTCCTCGTCCCATCTGTAAGTATCATCACCTTGCGTAACGCGTGCAGCTAGTGCTCCTGGCCGGGGCAGAAAGGGAGGGGATAATTCAATGTGGGGGAGCAAGGCAATTGAGGTTGGCCCGGTTGGGCCGCGGCAGCCGCGGCGGCGAGACACATTGGTGGAAAAATAAGAGAAAGGAAGAGAGAAAATAACTGACTGAGTGCGAGATAGAAAGAGGCAATAGGAGAGACCCGTGTGTATGAGGTGAATACAAATGGACAGAGAGAGGAACGCGGAACAGTGGGGGAGGAGGAGGAGCGTGTGTGTGTGTGTGTGTGTGTGTGTGTGTGTGTGTGTGTGTGTGTGTGTGTGTGTGTGTGTGTGTGTGTGTGTGTGTGTGTGACTGTGTGGAGATAAAAGAATGTGAGAAAGATGGATTCACTGTTGGCTAATGAGAAGACAAAGGCGGGAGGATTCGCATCCATCTCTGTTGCCTTCGCACAGAGCACAGGTGAAGAGATATAGGAGAGATCTCTGGATACTTGGGATAGCTTACCTGTGGTAAGCAACTGTGCCTTTTTAATACACAAGGGGGTGTGTGGGGGCAGGGGGATTAAAGCTCAGGGGAATGAGAGAAAACAAAACAAGTGTGTGTGTGTGTGTGTGTGTGTGTGTGTGTGTGTGTGTGTGTGTGTGTGTGTGTGTGTGTGTGTGTGTGTGTGTGTGTGTGTGTGTGTGTGTGTGTGTGTGTGTGTATGTATACAGGCTAATTAATGTCCATCCACTTTACACCTATGTAAATTAACTACATACTGTCATAGACGGATCTAGAAATGATGGGCCCCTGGGCCGCCACCAGCCAAAGGGCCCCCCTACATCAGAGGAGTTTTCTTCTTAGCGGGGTGCATATTGCAGGGGCGGATCTAGGCATGGTCATGGGGGGCAATGCCCCTCTAAATGCCCTGACTGCCCCACCAAACATGATGGCATCCAAAACAACAGAAGATACCCAAGAAATTAAAGTGCTTATATTTAAAATGATTTGAAACACTACTACTGCTACTAACTAACTACAGCTGTGTCACCACTAAACCAACAGCATTTCAACATTGAAAACAGAAAACTCTCTGAGTCAGACGTTTAGCTTTATGCATGCTGCGTGTCTGTTGCAACTTCAACAACAACTGATGTTATTATTGATGCTTTACTTGCTCAATAAAAGTCCTGTAACAGAAAATGGTATGGGTGCGACTTCATCGCCCGTGGCGCGAAGAGACAGACACGGCGATGAAGCCGCCCCCTTAGCATTTTTTCCTCCCCCCCCCCCCAATTGGGAAATGTTATATCCGCCCATGCGTGTGACTGCAATATTCACCTGCATTTTAACAGGATTTACAGCATGGGATTGCTTAAAAATAATAAACTGCCAAAATAACAAAGACAAAAAAAATGCCAAAGCCAAACACGCAGTAATCATGATGGCTTTAGGACTTTTGGGGTTATTTTATTGACACAAAATGAATAAGCCCCTTGTAAAAAATAACAGTGAAAAGGACCATGGGCCTTGGGCCCAACGTGCCTGTTGGATAATCCTCCCCTGCATACTGTAGTTGTGCATTTTTTGTATGGTAACTATGGCAGCATGCATTGCACACGCAGGCTTTCTGGGAGTGTGTGCATTATGTATGTGGGGTGGGGTAATGGAGTGGGTGTGTGTGTGTGTGTGGGGGGGGGGGGGGTGTACAAGATGCTGAGGGGGGAGTGGGATCAAAGGATAACATCATACGAGTGTAGTCTATCCATCACGTTTGTATCAAAACCAGGGGCGGATCTAGGCATAGGCATGGGGGGGCAATGTCCCCCTAAATGGCCTATATTTAAAAGTATTTGAAACAGTACTGCCCCCCCCCCCCACCCCCAATTGGGAATTGTTACATCCGCCCCTGATCGAAACAAGAAAGTAGATATTCAATATTCATACCAGCTAAACCAGTTGACTGCAGAAATGAACATTGCTAGAAGCATGGCACACAGAAACAGGTGATTCATCCAATAACCCAGACAGCATTCCCACAATACATGCCAGGTGGGATTGTTATACGTTTTAAGACGTGTGTTCATTACAACTGTAAATTAAGATTGTGTTTGTTTTATTTACTGGGCTACTCCTTTAAAAAGGGGGGTTCTACCCATTTTTCTTTTTTCTTTTTTTGTTCACATTTGTGTACAAAATGTGACCAAATTGGACCCTAGGGTACACTCTCAGAAAAAAGGTCCTAAGGGAGAAATCATTAACAACATCAAGTTGTTTTTCCAACCATGTTAATGATTTTTTTAAAGACCTCCATTTCTAGGTTAACACAGAATGGGGGGAGAGTTAATTATGTCCACACAACACCTCTAAGGTATATATTAATGGCAGCAAAATGTTGAAAATGATATGATGATGATATGGTGGGTATTGTAATGTAAATGTATATCTCTAATGTTTTTTCCATTGTTATGTACAGTATAGGCCGATAGCCTACTATAGCCTAACAAGATTTTTTTTCTGTGTACAAATGTACAAATGTGAACCAAATTTGGTTCACATTTGTACACTCTCAGAAAACTAGGTCTTAAAAGAAAAAATCATTAATATTGTGTATCAAGTGTTAATGATTTTTTTCCCAGACCTCCATGTCTAGGAAACATAGAATGGGGGACTCACTTTTTTATCATGTCCACACACCATCTCTAAGGTATACAAAAATGACCTAGTAAATGTTGAAAATGGGTGGAATTCCCCTTTAACACTCAATCTAATCCGCATTGCCAGCGCATCATAGCCAATATACTCTCAGATCGATCACCAAACACATCAACCAAAGAAGAACAAAACACATTTTTGCTGCAAAGTGCAAACATTCGGATCCACCACAGAACCACAGACCGTACATCCACAATTCAATTGCACTTACTGTATGTTGGAGCTGTTCCAGTACACGGCATGGCGGTCGTTGGCTCTCGACAGGTGCAAGTTGGTGAGCGCCAGCGTGATGAGACTGAGAGAGAAACGGAGTGAGAGCCATCCTAATCCTTCAGTTGGTGTCTCTCTCCTTTCTTCGGTCTGTCTAGAATCTTGTCCTCTCTCTCTGCTGTCCCAAAACGAGCAGTAGTCCCTCACTCACACCATCCCCGGCGGTCAAGTAGTCAAAGACGCCTTTCAAGTTTTCCCCCCACTGAAAAAAAAACCTTCCTTCCCTTCCTTCCGAGTAGTGGAGAAAGAAGGATGAATAATGCTGCTGGTGGCGACTTTGCAGAGGCTACGTGTTCCTCAACTCAAATCCCATCGCGACGACGAGACCCATTTCAGTCACGAAATATCTTCCTGCAGCAGCAGCCCAGGTCTAATTTTACTTCTTCTTCTTTCTTTTGTGTAATCTTCTTCTTCGACTGCGCACTTTGTGTAGAAGAAGTGACTACTACTGGAAACACTGGATTCCCTTTCTAAGAGAAACGACACCGCAGTGTCAGTGAGTGAGTGAGTGAGGCGTCCGACCTACACGCGGGGTTTAATGAAAAACAACTGTTTTTTCCCTCCCAGAATTCGCAGAGGAATTATTGTCAAGGTTTTTGACTACCTGCCTGCCTGCCAGCGTCACACTGAATACAAGCAGCCCAGCAGCATCCGTCCACACACACAGCGCCGCATGCACACGCTACAAATCCGAGATGCACACTACTCCTGTCCAGTGTCCATCTACCCGAGCAGCACCGCCCCCTCCAGAGGGTAACAGGAAGACTCGGCGCCAAATAATACCCGGCCCCTGAGTATAGACAGAGTTACATTGTCGCAAACTCTGTTCACTTCATGGGAACAGTCCAATGGCGGCTCTATCGTCAAGTCGTGTTTCACCATGTGAATGTTTTTTTCTTTTTGGACATTTTTTCCTGAGAGTGTACAAATGTGAACCAAATTTGGTTCACATTTGTACACTCTCTTAGGAAAACAATTGGAGATGTCGCTCTTTCTGTCCCTCTTTCAGCCTGCAACAGCCCTCTCGAGACTAGCTCAGTTTTTTGCCCCCTTATGTCGCAACATTTCGGCTGGTCCGAGTGTTTTTTGGTCCGAGCCCCCATGTATTCCTGTATGGCATCTCTCTCTCTCTCTCTCTCTCTCTCTTCTCTCTTCTTCTCTCCTCTCTCTCTCTCTCTCTCTCCTCTCTCTCTCTCTCTCTCTCTCTCTCTCTCTCCTCTGCTTTTGTGTTTGAGTGCGTTTGATTGATTGATTGATTGATTGACATTAACAGTTTGGAGAATTGCAGTACATTTTCAAGAAATTTTTTTTTTATATCATGGATCCCAAATTGATATAATATTATCCCCATTTGAAGAGATATGACAGCGACCCCCAGCATCAAATCTATACAGCTCAATCAGAAATGATAAAGTAGGCCTAGATATTTTATGACTTTAAAAAAAAAAGAAAGAAAGAAAAAGACTTCCCATAACCTCTCGTTGGGTGGGCAGGATGCACGTTTGGGTGGGCTCTGCCCACCTCTGCCCCGCACTAGATGTGGCCCTGAGCACAAGACAATTCAAATACTTTTAACTGTGAGTGTGGACGACATGATAACGCGTTGTTTCGGCTACTTGTTTACAATAGGCACCGCCATGTTCATTTCATCAAGGCATTTAGGCTAGAGACATAGACATATTCACTGCTGCATAGCCCTAAGCATGAAATGTTGGTACGGTAAACATAGGGACAGGTGTACACAGGTGTGTTTTTCTATCAGCTATCAGCTTTTCATATCATGTAGGAGCTTTAATGGAAATTGCTCTCATGCAGGACCAGATTTGGATTTTGGCCTGATGTCATCTATGCACCATAGTTTGTATAATAATTTCCTTCTCTGATTCATTCTTCAGTTCCAAATTTGCATTTCCACATTGTGTACAATGTCCACCCAGCTGCCATGGATGGAAACAAGCCTGGTTTTATGTATCATCAGTATTAGAATGACTCAAATATAAAATAATCTTCTATCCATAGAAACTGAAACTATGTTGCTCCTGGCAGAGCTTTTGCAGTATCATTCTGCACTTGACCTTCTGACAATTATGACGAATAGAAGTGCTATCACCTGCATTTCAACAGGTCTTAGAGCAGGGTGTTTCAACCTTTTTCATCTCAGGGACCACCATTTATTCGTCATTTGAGCTACGGATCACCATTCGATGAATGGATATCCAGGCTGGATATTGCAAATAAAACAGTGTAGACTTCTTGTTTAAGTGGTGCTAATTGAGATAATTAATATTTTAACTCTTGAGAGTGTAAAGATGAAACCAAATGGACCCGCAAGGGTCCATTTGGTTTCATTTTTACATTCTCAAGAGTTACATCTGATAACTTTCCATCATTTAGCCTGGGGACCACCTGGAACCTCTCAGGGACCACTATTAGAAATAAGCTTGAGGTATTTATACAATTTAGTGTTAAACAAAAAAATGGAACGTATGCTAATTGTGCTTTAAAGTGTGTATTGGGCCAACCCCGTAGTTTCATGTATGCCCGCTGTTTGCATTATGGGTGGTGATAGGTGGTGATCCACCTCACCCACAGCTTTAGTGGAATGAATGAATGAATGAATGATGAATGAATGAATGAATGAATGAATGAATGAATGAATGAACGAATGAATGAATGAATGAACAAATGAAAGAATGAAAATTTTATTTTCAGAAGTGGATAGTTACAGTATACACCTACAGCAACTAGTTGTACTATTCAAGTACAACTACAACATACCGAAAAATGTGATTGGAGTAGACACACTAGCATTACATAGTGGACACTTGTTCATTTCATCAATCCAACGTATTTACTTATGTAAAGCCAGAAGCAAACAATCATAGTGGACATATAGCTGGGAAAACATAGAAATATACAAAGAGGGGAAAGAGGGTGGGGGGAGAAATAATTTTTTACGGAGGCCGTAGTTTTGAATTGCATCTGCGTATTTCAGGGGTTTTCAAAGGTGGTCCAGGGACCACCAGTGGTCCTTGAGAGGGTTCCAGGTGGTCCCCAGGCTAAATGATGGAAAGTTGTTTAACCAGATGTAACTCTGAGAAGTAAAAATATTCATGTGAATTAGCACCATTTAATTAAGAAGTCTACACTGTTTTGTTTGCAAAATCCAGCCTGGAATTGTGAACAAAACCAAAAGAATTCTTTAGTTTTTAGGTCTTGGGGGTAAATGTCATCAAATGCTGGTCGTGGCTCAAATGCTGAATAAATGGTGGTCACTGGTGTCAAAAAGGTTGAAACCTGGCGTATTTGAAGGAGTCCGCGGATTCACAGGTGTTAATGACTGTTGGTAGGGCGTTTTCTCTTTTCCACAAAGTGGAAGGTG
>CM076970.1:13647565-13782565 GCA_039105355.1 Benthosema pterotum
ACACCACGTCCCCACTTCCCCACATTCATACACCAGTGGTGGCAACCACCAAAACTAGAAAGAATATTTTGTCTGCAATTTCCATGCTTTTGGGAAAAACTAAACAGCTCATCCAGCAGACCCGGAAGTTATCCACTGTGGCTCCAAGGCATGGTCGCGGGCCATAATCTGCCGCGAGGACTATTCAAATTCTTATCTCAGACGGCAAATTAATGCTTCCTGTCCGAGAGATCTTGTGTTGGCAAGGTGTGGATGCACGGCCGGACACAGTCATGTGTGGATACGAATCCTGAGACATCACGTGTGTGGCATGGAATGTGTTAACCTAATGATCCAATTCAGCATTGTATGTGAATTCCTGCAAAGAAAAGCAAAATGCCTTTGTTTTAAATATTAATTAATAATATATTTTTTGATTGCGCGGCAAACATTATCAAGCAATTTCAAGATGTCAGTTTGGATACAGATAACCTGTGGCAAGCATTTAATTCATCACGATTATTTTCTTAATGTGATTTCACAGCCCGTTTAGGGTGTAAATTAATTGCATAGATTAATGAGAAAATCATAATTGACACATTCATTGTTTATGAAAATAGTCGTTTGTTGCAGCTCTCACTGACACATTTCATTCTCACTTGTCTTTGTTGTGTGATATCTACAGATGCTGCTACCATACGGTATGTAATCCCCTACAGTATCTCACCCATTCATGATGTCCTTGAGGGAATTTCAGGGGTTTTCCCAGGAAAATGATTGATACTGTGGCCAAATGACCCCTTCGAGGTCCGTAACTCTTAAGTGGTAGAAATAGAACAGGTCCTCCATTCAGAGTTAAATTAATAGTGAAGGATTTTACAATTGTGTCAAATGGGGGCTCTAATGGCCCGACGCATATAAAACCGCGAGTCCTTGAAATGAAGCAAAGGTTGAAAATCACCTGCTCTCGCAACAGCCAATGTGTGTTACTCTGTGTACCCGGTACTGACAGTGTGCAATCTCCTGTCTGCTTTCCTGTCTGCTTCCTCCTGGCCCATGGAATGGACGCCACTTATAATTCTAACGCTGAAGGCCAAGGTACAAACCCACAACACAAATGTCACCTATACTAAAAAAGAGGGGTAAACTACCCTATTCAGGGACGGCTTTCAAGCTCCATGGAGAGGAAAACTAGAAAACCAACGCGCAGAAAAGTCCTCAGTGCTACTTTAACTATGAGAATATAAACGGACCCTCAATGTTTTGCACTCCAAGGGTTGAACTAACACTGGCGATTTTTACAGTGTGCTCTCAGAAAGAAACCCCATCGGAAGGAGAGGAGGGAAAAACAGGAAAGAGAGTGAAGAGGAGGAGGAGGGGAAGAGGGGGAGTCGAACAGAGGAGGAAAGTGGGGTGAAAAGAGGGGAGAGAGAGAGAGCCGTAGAGGAAGAAGAAAATTAAATGGAAGGAGGAGGAGGAGGAGAAGAAGAGAGGAGAAATGAAAAGAGAGAGAGGGGTGAAGAAGGGTGCGTTTCCCCCTGATGAAAAGAGCAACGCACCTCAATCCCCTGCTCTCGTCTCAGCCACTTCAAATTAGACACACACACACACACACACACACACACACACACACGTTTGTGTGCGTCATACATGTGCACGCGAGGAGCACTTAAGAGGTGGCACTCTCTCGTGCCCGCACACGAACACGCACGCCTTCTTCACGCGTGTTTTTCCACTCCTACTACACCACACACTCACACCACCACACATACAGACACACACACACTCTTTGACTCACACACACACACACACACACACACACACACCACCCGTGCACACACACACACACACGTGCGTGCGCCAGCATGGTGCCCTTTGCCTCTCCCTTGGAGCGAGGCATAAACGACTGGAGTGACAGACAAGGAGAGGCAGCGGGGCCCCTCCCCCGAGAGGCGGAGCGCAGTCATCCGTACTGATCTTAAAACAACAGCCTCACCCACGCCTTGCTCTTCTTTTTTCACTCCCTTGCTTTCTCCCCCCTTCTCTCTCTCTCTCTCTCCTTTCCTCAGCTCCATCTTCCCTGACTCCGTCTCTCTCCTCTCTATCTTTGCCCCACAACTCTGCCTCCTCCTCCTCTCCTCCTCCTCCTCCTCCTCGGCTTCTCATCCGTCACCATTTTTTGGCATTTGTCGAAGCGATTGCTCGGCAGTTATTAGCTATTTGCTCTGTTTCTCAACCCCCCCTCCCGCCGTTGCACCACCACAGCTTATGGTTTAACTCGTGTCAGGCAATCGGTCACAAAAAAAAAAGAAACCCCTCGGCCCCGCCCCGTCTCTATAACCCACACACACACACACACGCGGACGCCTTCCCAACATCTCATCTACCACCTCTCCCTCTCTCTCTCCATCTATCGCTCATCACTTCCCACATTCATTATTTCATATGCCCATTTATGGCTCATAAATATGTCAGATATCTGCTTTCTGCCGCCATCAGCTCTGCTCCCGTATGCACTCTACTTCCAACCTCTCCCTCCTCTCCTAGCACTTATCTGTCTTTAATGATCTTCTATCCCTTTTACTACACCACTTTCATTTTCACCTCTCTCCCTCTGTCTCTCTCTTATTAAAGTGTTTTTTCTCTGTCTGTTGTCACAGGACAGTGTTGCTCGCAGAAAAACAAGCAATTTTCTTTGTCCTTATCTGATACTTTCTCCTGTTTCTCTCCCCATTCCTCTATTCTCTTCCTCCTGCTGGTTTTGTGATTCCTCGCTCTCATCTCTCTCTCACTCTCAATCTGTTTTCTCTCTCTCCCTCTCTCTCTCTCTCTCTCTCTCTCTGTTCCTTCCTTCTCGCTCTCATGCTACGCCGTCTTTTTTTCTCCCCCCTCCTACTTCAGAATCAATTTGGGACAGAAAGTGCTCCGTCGGTTGCCCTCGCTTTTCATTGTTTTGCAGCCAACGTTTTAAAACCCATGCCCAGGCTAATCCGCCACCCCCACCGTCCGTCTCCATCTCCACACCAGCTAAGCGCAAAAGCATTTCCTTCACTCCGGGGCCGACTGCGCGGAGATGCCAACCAGGGGCGGATGCACCATTTCCCAATTGGGGGGGCATGAGAAAATGGTATGGGTGCAACCATACGCACCCATACCATTTTCTGTTACAGGATTTTTAATAGTCAAGTAAAGCATCAATAATAACATCAGTTGTTGTTGAAGTTGCAACAGACACGCAGCATGCATAAAGCTAAAGGTCTGACTCAGAGAGTTTTATGTTTTCAATGATGAAATGCTGTTGGTTTAGTGGTGACACACCTGTAGTTAGTTAGTAGCAGTAGTAGTGTTTCACATCATTATAAATATAAGCACTTTAATTTGCCGTCATGTTTGGTGGGGCAGTCTGGGCTTTTAAGGGGGCATTGCCCCCCATGCCCATGCCTAGATCCACCCCTGATGCCAACCCCCCCATGCGCGCGCGCGCACACACACACACACACACACACACACACACACACACAACACACACCACACACACACACACACACACACACACACACACACACACACACACACACACACACACACACACACACACACACACACACACACACACCCCAACCCACCCCAGCTCTGCGTTCGTTTGACAAAAGAGCCAACAAATTGACTTCTCCATCGACCTTTCTCGAAAACAACACGGACAGACGAAGTGAAAAGTAAAAACCTAAACTAAACCCTGGAAAAGAATGGGACAATAATAGAGCAACAACATCAAGGGCGTTTTATCAATCGGTCGTCGCTCATTCGGCCGAACTCGCCGCCTCATCATTTCTTTGGCTGCTTTTCTTCTTTTCCTTTCCTAACCTCGTACTCAGGGCCGGGTCTAGGCATGGGCATGGGGGGGCAATGCCCCCCTAAATGCTCTGACTGCCCCACCAAACATGAAGGCACGTAAAACAAGCCACATTTCAAAGATATTTCAAATTAGCTCACAGTGCTTAAGAGTATATTTAAAATGATGTGAAACACTACTAATGCTACAATCTAAACTAAAATTATGGCACCACTAAACCAACACCATTTCGTCACTGAAAACAGAAAACTCTCTGAGTCAGACCTTTAGCTTTAGGCATGCTGCGTGTCTGTTGCAACTTCAACAACAACTGATTTTATTATTATTGTGCTTTATATACAAGATGCTTTGTACAAGATATAAATCTTGTGGGTCACAGACCTAAAAGAATTTAAATGAAAATGGCATGAGGGCGGCTTCATCGCCCGTGTCGCTTCGCGCCACGGGCGATGAAGCCGCCCTCATGCCATTTTCACCTGCCCCCCCCCCCCAAATTGGGAAATGTTACATCCGGGCCTTGCACTGTTTCTGGTGGGTTTTCGCCCCAGACGCACATGACCCGAGCAATCCCTGGCCCCGGTAGGGGGGCCCTTGTTCCTCTAGCGTCGCTCCGGTGGCACATGACTGACGTACTCCTTACGGGAGAGGGGGGGAAAGGGGAGAGAGAGAGAGAGAGACAGAGAGAGAGAGAGAGACAGAGAGAGATAGAGGCGCATCAAGTGAAAAAAAAAACAGCAAGAGGATAGAGAGAGAGAGAGAGAGAGAGAGAGAGAGCGTCTTAGAGGGGTTGAATGTGGGTTCGTGATCAATGGTGCTTCTCCAATTACATTCCAATTAAAGGCGCGTCTCGAGCACGGGCTCTGGTACACCGCATCCGCACAAGAGCTTTTTGACAGGGCCGCCGGCCCTCTAGTTCTCTGCTCTCTTACTCATAACAATGGCGGCCGCGTCCCTTGCTAGACTGTCTGCTGCTACTCTACTCCTCCACGCGCCGATCTGCATTCACACACACAAACACACACATATACGACGGTAGCCGGTACACACACACACACACGACCGCACAAGACGAGTCGAGACACAGCCAGGGGGGGGGGGGGGGGGGGGGGAGGGGGGGGGGGGGGGGGGGGGGGGGGGGGGGGGGTGGGGGGGGGGTAGGTATAGTGCACGTTTACACACTTCCCAGAAGTGTCTCCGCGCACCACAAAGTTATAGCAGCGCCGCTGGCCGGGCATGCGGCGCATTGGGGCGACGTAGAGGGGACAGCTGTGGACACCGTATCGCACAGCAAATGCGAGTTTATTACAGTTAGATTAAGGGCGGTTCAAGGGGCTAATGCCCACTATTACATCGATGCTGGTTTAACACCGCCTTACACTCCACAGTCAATAAAGAGCCAGGGGAGATGGAGGGAGCAGGGCTAGCGGAGCGGAACGGCTAGGGATATAGAGGCAGCGGGGTGGTGGTGGTGAGGGGTGGTGGTGGGAGGGTTGAAGCATGTCCGAAGGACAGGGGGAATTGGAACATAAAGATGTGAATGGTTCCAATTAGATGACATTGATTGGTTACACTGTTCATTTAAATTGGAATTAGAATGCTTTGATTGCCAAGTAAGGATTAATCTAGCGGGAAGTAGTCGCGGGTGACACTATTGACGGCTCACCTAGTGCTACACTGGTACATGTACAGTAGAGTGCACGTAAATACACACCGGCCAATGCAGACAACGGTAAGCATTGCTCTAATGAATAGCATCCGTAGGGGCTGGTACAATTAATGTCAAATCGTGATTTTTACGCACAATTATACAATGGTGCTGTCGCACCTTGCTATCGTCCACTCCTCGCCGTTACACGTGCGGTTTAATAACCGGAACATTGTACAACCACTATATTATCCATCCATCAGCTCCATGAACATCACAGAGGCCATTACGTACCATACAATATGTATGATATTTAATGCCTTACGAATGCACATAAGCACCGTGCCGACAAGACACAACGATAACGTTTTATAGCAAAAAATCGCCATTAGCAATAGCAATAATCATGATTACAGTGTTAAGCAAATATTTTTCAGAATTACCACTTCCATTACCACCATTCCACCATTACCACAGCCATAACGGTGCACTAGGCCCAGCTAGACGTATAAAGAACTGTCCTTCCACCTTTCCAACATCCAATCAGTGTTTATTCAGGCTTGGGTGGGTACTGTGCTGCTGTGCACAGCGTTTAAGACCCCAATCTCTGGACCCACATGTACAACTGGGCTGGCCTTGAATCAAATCCCCGTCAAGAGCTTTCCTATTGTGGCTGCCTGCTCCCCTCTCCACCAGACTACCTGTCTGGGTAATGAAATTACCGAGGGGGAATGGACTGCCCACACCGTGGCAACACGGAGTGCAAATGGAACCCACCAAGTGTTAAATCAGCACTCTGGACTCCAGCGCATGGGTGAGCGTTCTGAGCGGTACAAATGCAGCGTGTCACAGCCGTGGCGGTGGCCAACATAAAGCGCTCTGGTAGTAGTGCACTCCACCGGTTCACAACTGCTGGGTTGGGAACCATTTCATTGGTCACAGACATGTTTTTTTATGGGTCCCTTTTTATTTGTTTGGTTTGACCAATTACCGCCTTTTTGTTTCGTTTTCCATCCACACGAATAACCACATTTCAACAATCGAGGTTCCATATCATTATAGGTGCTTTAAATGGAAATTGCTCTCAGGAACAGCTTATCTGATTGGTGTCATCAATGCACACTGTTTTGTACAATTCCTCCGCTTCTTCAGACTTTAATTCCAAATTTGCATTTCCACTTTGTTTACAACATTTCCAAGCTGGCATGGAATGGAAAGAAGCCTGGTTTTATCTAGACCTCAAATAACAATGACTCAAATATATCTAGACTCAAATAAAAAATCTGCTCATCAGCTACCCCACCACCTCAGGACATTGTGGTACTGCAGCTAAAATTACTTTCAAAGTCCAGAAAGAAATGACAAGGACTGGATTTCAAGTGGTGATTGAGGCTCAAAACTTTAGAAATAAGCTTGAATGACATACAGTATATATTAAGTAGGCTAAAAGCCAAATTTTGGAATGTACAGTATGTTATTTGTGCTTTAAGAAGTAGTGAAAATTTCCAATCTACCAACGCACAACGCGACACATTGCAAGGGCTGGGAAAAGGACAGAGAACCTTCCGGCCGACTCTAGTGCTTCTTTTATGGACCCCGAATGCAGGGGAAGCAGTTCTTACTGAATAGGACAGAGACGCATTAAACGAAGCATTATCGAAGACGGGAAGCAATTCCGGGAAGGTTTGCGGCGCGGCACTGCAAATAAATGAGCTTGTCTGATTGTTATGGCAGAATCGCATGCTGATTGACCGGCCGCTTGATTAACGCCCTGTTAAGTGCTGCACTTCCTACTGACATTAAGATGCAGCCATGAGAGCAACGCAAACAAGCGGGAGGGGAGGGGGGAGGACAAGGCAAATCTCCAAGCCTGTAATCATTCACAACAACGTTAGTCATCGCCCCGGTGCATTCTCACATTTTGGGGGGGGGGGTGGGGGGGGTGGGGGGGGTGGGGGATTGACAATCTCGGGGCACAGCGGCACAGCTCTCATTTAGCAGCCAACTTAATTACAACACGCCACAGTACATGCTATAATGCATTATTAATGGCGTTCTTCTTCTTTTTTGGCGACATGAGTCATTTCTGGGGGGCTGGAGAGAGGAGAGGGACAGGCCCGACCGACTGACTGAGCACATGGAACTGCCCCGTCGCCAGTACCGATGAGAAAAGGTGAACAGTGGAACTGATTCGGGGAGGAAATTGCAGCCGGTTCCAGCCGGTTGGTCGCAGTTAACCCTTTCGGAACTGAAAAAAAAAAAGATTTAAAAGATTTGCGGCGCATTTTCGCCATTTTTCAAAAACACAGACCACAAGCTCATAGCGTTCCTCCGAGTGCGCGCTATGAGCTTGTAGGTCTGAGTTTTTTCAAGAGCAATGATACTAAGTAATGCTAAGTGATGCTACTGCTAATTATTGTTGATAATGCTAACAATGCTAACTAAGCTAATAATGCGTCGCTAATAAGGCAATTAAGTAGTAATCGCAATGTTAGCCTCAAAAGGTGAACAGTGTTAAAAATCTGATAGCTCATTGGGGCTAAGTGTTGCTAATAATGCAATTAATGCTAGCCGTAGTAATCCAGCCGGTAAAGCTTAGGTTCCGCAGTTAAGACCGGTATTGATTTGTGAGCGGCGTTACGATCCCTCCCTCCGACAACCCCGGTGTAAAACCAGTTCCATCAGATGCATTCTGCCTTTCCCTCTCTCTCTCTCTCTCTCTCTCTCTCTCTGTCTCTCTCTCTCTCTCTGTCCCTCTGGGCATCGATACGCGCGGGGCAAAGAGCCTCACCCTCCTGGAGCTGAGAGTAAGCTGGATGTGTGCAGACCGACATCACGCCGTGAGGACGGACAGCATGAAGCAATAGGACAAAATATGTTACCACACGCCGAATTGGTCTTATCTTATTATAAAATAAAACTTCCTTGTAGCTCATTGCTTAGACGCTTCATCCTGCGATTGAAGTTTCACTCAAACTGGCTTCAAACAAGTGAGTGAGATGTAGTGAAACGAATTTAAAACATTAGTTCTGCCATTTGGATTAGCCATCTATGGCAGTGGTTTTCAACAGTGGTCCTTGAGAGGGTTCCAGGTGGTGCCCAGGCTAAATGAAAGTTGGAAAGTTTATTAACCAGATGTAACTCTTTGAGAGCATAAAAATGGATTAAAAAAAATGGATAACCAAATGGATCCTTGCGGATCCATTTGGTTTCATCTTACAGTCTCAAAGAGTTAAAATATCCATCATCTGAATCAGCACAAGACTACACCGTTAGAGAATGTAGAAGAATGGTCTCTTGAATGGACTTTTGATCTGTTTGGCCTGTTTTGTTTCCAAAATCTAGCACAGAATTGTGGACAAAAACCTGTGGTTTTTGGGTCTTTGGGGTGAAAATGTCATCAAATGTTGGTCCGCGGCTCAAATGCTGAATAAATAGTGGTCCCTGGCATTAAAAAGGGATCTATGGGATCAAAAAGTTATGCCGATACAGTTTACTGTGGAGACACAGTTTGTTAATTTACTGTGGAGACACAGTTTGTTAATTTACTAGTGGAGACACTGTGTGCATTGTGAAGCTTTCCTTCCGCTGCCTGGCTATTGGCTGCACCTCTACAGCTACACTTAGCAGTAGCAGCAACCAAATCTGGTTCATGCATTCATGTATATAGAGTTGTCAATTTAATATACGAATTTGCATAATTGTCTCTGACCTTTATAGCATGAGGTGTGGGGGTTTTTAATGCTAGCTGGGTGTAGCGATTCTTGAAGGAAAAAAAATGATTTACAACCGGCTATTGGGCTAATACACGTGTTGTTGAATATAAAAACCCAAGCAATTGAACGGTTGACTAACCAACTAGGTGGAAGATCCCATATCGGCACGCACGCACGTGCACACACACACGCACACACAGGTTGCCCCAATTCCATTCCATAGACCCTGCAGGTGTGGTCCACCCCACGGTGCACCGTCTAGTTCCTCAGCCTATCATTGGTATTCATTTCCTGCTCCTAATTCCCTCCCCGCTACTTTTTTTTTCCTCCGCTCCTCTCACTTGACAGAGGACCGCAGGTTAAACACCGGGGGGAGCGCTCCATCACGGCTAAATTTGATCCAATTAAATAGAGATTTAATCAGAGGACCCGCGCGCCGTTTGGTGAGTGAATACGCAATGCGACCGGGACGCCGCTTGAAAGCGAGGGGGGACCCCCTGACGACGGGAACACACAACTGAATGAATGAATGAATGAACAGGCCTTTCATTTCCTGAGGACCAACCAACGGCCTTCAGCACAACCAGAGGAAATGAAGGTGGAAGGAGGAGGTTATACCTCAATGAAGCCTGTCTTAGTTGCAGGGGTGTGTGTGTGTGTGTGTGTGTGTGTGTGTGTGTGTGTGTGTGTGTGTGTGTGTGTGTGTGTGTGTGTGTGTGTGTGTGTGTGTGTGTGTGTGTGTGTGTCACATGCAGTGTTGGGCAGCACCTAATTAAATATATAAATATATATTAGATCATTGCCTTTTCCAGCAGTAGACTAAAGGTATTACTCTGCCAAAATGTGTAATAAGTAATACAGTATATTACTCTGCCACAGCACGCCTCATTACTTAAGCTTGTTGTTGCATGGGTTAGGGTTGCGCTAATTCATTTTAGCCCCACAGACCCCAAAACTAAAGATTTCTTTTGTTTTTGTCCAAAATACCAGGCTGAATTTTGCAAAACAGTGTATACTCCTGAATTATGTGGTGCTACAGAGGTTGACACTAAGATCTCCGAGGCACTTGCCCATCGGGTAAGTGCAAGTCAGGTTCTACTTGCCCTCAGGTCATGGTCACTTGCCCACCAAAAATATATTGTAAATTTTGCATTTAAGTTTACTTGGGTGCTTTAAACCAGGGGTTTTCAACAGACGGTCCGGGGACCACCAGTGGTCCCTGAGAGGGTTCCAGGTGGTCCCCAGCTAAGTTAGTTAACCAGATGTAACACTTGAGAACGTAAAAATGAAACCAAATGGACCCGCAAGGGTTTCATTTTTACACTCTCAAGAGTTAAAATTCATCATCTTAATTAGCCCATAGTGGTCACAGACCCAGTGGTCCCTGGCCCCAGCAAAATGACAGTTTGGAACCAAATGAACCTGGGAGAGAGATAGGTAGAGATAGCTAGAAAGCAGGGAAAGACACAGAGGCAGAGTGCAATGACTGCCTTCAAGACAAATTTATCTTGTGTTGTGTTATAGTGCACTAAGTTGCACACTTGCCCGATCGGGCAACCAGGTAGCAGTCTTCACTTGCCCCACCATTTTTTTTACTTGCCCCGGGCAAGCGGACAAGTGTTAGCATCAAGCCCTGTGCTAATTCAGATGATGAATATTTGCTCTTTTGAGCGTAACAATGAAACCAAATGGACCCTTGCAAGTCCATTTGGTTTCATTTTTACGCACTCAAGAGTTACATCTGGTTAACCAACTCTCCATCATTTAGCCTGGGGACCACCTGGAACTCTGTTAAGGACCAATGGTGATCCCCGGAACACTGGTTGAAAACCGCTGTGATAGTAGAACAGATTAGCTATCAACAGATAACAACAGACATGTGCAGTGGTTTGTAGATCTAATCCACCACAGCATTCTGCACAATGCACACATGACCTGCACTACAAGTTATCACAACAAATGTGTTGTACTTCTCTATTCCTTTGCAAGTTGGAAGGGGGACTTAAGAAAGTAATATTGTAATATGCAATATGTCATTCTTTCATTCTAGTAATAAGTAATGTAATATTATTACTTTTTTCTAAAGGGTCATAAGTAAAGTAAAGATATTACTCTCCTAAGTAATATTGCCCAACAATGTTCACATACGTGCCCTGAAAACAGCTGATCCATACAAGCTGTGAGTTTGCGCTGTGTGTACGGTATATCGGCTACTTTTGGTGGCAGCTATGTCCTATAAATCCCTCCCTTGTCAGTCGAGGTCCGTCCGAAATGCCTCCTGGAAAAAAAAGATCCACCCGCCTCTGGGATTTAATAAGCGGTTGCCATCTTGACTTGCTGTCCCCCTCGGCCTCGCCGTGACAACGGCAGTTAAATATCCGCCGTGAAGAAGACCCTCCTCCCGTATAACCTTCCTTCCCTCACCCCAATCTGCTGATTTACCGCACAGAGATGCTGAGGAGGCTCTACGCAGAGGCCCCCCCTCTGGGAGAGACTCCTGCCGCGATTTACTGTTGATGTAAACACTTGATTAATTAATGATTTAGCGATTGGATCGCATGTGCAGCAGGCTAGAACGATCCATCCGACGATTCATATTTCACTTCACTGGCAGAGAACCGGAGAACTCTCTCCTTCTCCTTCTCCTTCCCCTCCGCCATACAGCCTCTCTGGGGCTGCGTGAAGCAGAGAAACCAGAACATCTTCTTCCCCACCTTCAGCTCAGTCCCTTCCTGTGTTTAATGGCGGCGGCCAGTGATTGGTGAAGCCGCCGTTCCTACTGCAGAGGAAGCAGTCCTGTGATATGAGGTACGGCTCCCCAGCGTCCCATCAAAGTCCGCCGTAACTGCTGTGTCACCTTCAGACTCTTTCCACGGTGGGGATTTGTTGCGCGGGCGAGCTGCTGCAGAGCTTACTAATGAGAAGTCACTGGGGGTAAAAGTGGGACTGTTTTTTTTTCACACATAGTCCCATGTCCGGGGTCATTTAACTAACAACCTGAGACTTAATTACAAAACGTGGGCCGCTCGGTGTACAGGCCGGTGGCCTATGTCTGCCACAAAACTGAGTATAAATCAGTAGAAAAATCGGCATTCCGGCTGCTCTTTTCAACTGTAAATATGAATCGCCTGCCTCGCGCTACTTAAGTCCCAACACAAAGCCTGCATAACACGCCGCGGCGTTAAGTGCACAGTTTAGAGGCTGAATCAAATCCAACCTGGCATGCAGACTGCTGCGACTGGCGAATTTAACAAGCTGCCTGTTTGTTTCTCATCCAACGGCGTGCCAGTCATTTATGTAAATGCCAACAGGTCCCCCCACCCCCCCCTCCTCGCATCGTCTCTCTTCTGTTTACAGTGATGAATTATGTGCCACTATCAGATCATGGCCTCTGTATCTTGGCTTGTCATTAAGATTCAAAGCAGTCCCTACCAACCTTTATTGGGAAAATCACACAGGAGAGATGAGCTTGAATTCATAGCATTAAATTTGTTGATGCCTGTCGGGGTCGTCATTGCGTTAAAGAAATGAAATCACCTCAGAATTGACTAGAATAAAGTGCTCCTCGGAGCACAGGTCTCCACCAGGCCAGGTAGCTTATTATCATGGCCTCCTGGACTATACTATAACAGGCCAATGTGAAAGGGGTGCTTTTCATGGTGATGTGGTTTATTCCTCAGCCATAGTAGGAATGGGCAGACATGTGGGATAAATTTCAAGTCAGATGTTTGTCCTTGGTCTCTAGAGAGTACGGGCTCCATTTTCGTCACACGCCAAACCCCTTATTCCTAAATTCTTCGCCCTTTTTTACCGTTTTGAAAAACTTTTTGGAAATGTTCTACGTGCCAATCTCTTGATACGTTGTGATCTTGCAGACTGGCCATTTTAACTATTGAAAAATGTATTTTTTTTAAATAGTTTAAAAAGGTAAAGAAGTTAAGGGATAAGGGGTTTAGTGGTGCCGAAAATCTAGGCCTATGTGTACAAGGTTTCACACAGACTGATGCCTTACAGCATAAACAGCAAACCAACCCATTATAGCGCCACTATGAGGCTGATATGAAAATGTTGGAGTGGCAATTCGTCCTCTGCCTTGTGCAGAGGAGAAATGCCTCGTGCCTTGTGCGTTCACGATTGCCTCATGCCTCACACGATTCGGACGTTTTGTTCAAAACGAACCAATTCTACAAACTATGAGTGGCAATCAAAGCCAATTACGATAGGATATGAGAAATCGGACGGATCCATGTTCATCGCATGACTATAGAGATAGTGTGTGCCAATTTGCCTGCGGTATTGATGAATGTGTACGAGTCATAGAACGAAAACGTGTTTTGCAAAAAGAATCTGCCTGTTGATGGTGGTATAACAGGCTGTTCTGGGAGATTTGGAGCAGGGGTTCCTCGTTGTCATCCAGGGAGAGAGTGTGCAAAAGTTTGGTAGATTTGCTAGTAACAGACGCGGACAGATGGACGGACAGAATGCGAAACATAGTCTAGTCCCCCATGCCTTCGGGCCTGGCGGAGACTGTAAAAAGAAATCTTTTGGACATTGAGAAACGTTTCTGAAAGGAAAATCCCTATGCGGTGTAATAATTTTAATTACACTGAGAAATAATTTATCTTTTTTTTCTTCTCTTAAACGGCGATCGTGTCTCCTACGTTCTGCCCTTGGGACCGCCGGGCCAGTCCTCTTATTTCTTTCCCTCTGCTTTGAATCGCCAGGATTTAATTGCCTCCCGTGCTTGGAGGAAGAGTCACCTCGCTTGTTATTTCCAGGTGTAAATGAGTTGAAGAAGAGAAAGGTTACCCTGAGCCCCCCCCAGGACTAGCAGGTCCTCTAGGACAGAGCACAAGGCCCGCCCCCCCCCTTCGCCCCGGCCCTGATATCTCGAACGGAGCGATGTTTGAAGTGCTCGGTTGGGTGCCCGCGGTGAGTGTGTGTGTACGTGTGCGTGTGTGTGTGTGTGTGTGTGCCCGTGCATGGCCCGGGCACAGAGAGAGTAAGAGAGAGAGAGTCAGTCCTGGCGCCAGGGGCGGATCTAGGCATGGGCATGCATGGGGGGGCAATGCCCCCCTAAATACCCAGTGAGCCCCTCCAAACGCGATGTCATGCAAAACAACCCAAGATATTTCAAATTAAAGTGCTTATATTTAAAATGATTTGAAACACTACCACTGCTACTACCTAACTATAGCTGTGTCACCACTAAACCAACAGCATTTCATCATTGAAAACAGAAAACTCCAGACCTTTAGCTTTATGCTAAAGGCATTTATGCTATGCATTAATGCTTTACTTGACTAACAAAAGTCCTGTAACCGAAAATGGTATGGGTGCGACTTCATCGCCCGTAGCGCAAAGCGACACGGGCGATGAAGCCGCCCCCATACCATTTTATCTTGCCCCTCCAACATGTTCTGTTGACCCCCCCAAAATGGGACATGTTACATCCGCCCCTGCCTGGCGCCATGTTTGAGTTCTCTGGCAGGCAGCCTCTGTAAGTTCCTTGTTTTTGTATTTGCATACAGAACAAACAGGAAATTGTGTTCATTTGTATGCAAATGTGTTTGTCCCCCCAAGGCTGGGATTTTTGAATTAAAACTTTTACCGTCCCATTAATTCCAAATTACACACAGGCTCTGACATGGGCCTCTCTCTCCGCCCAGCAGGGGGGCGAAGGGGGAGGAGGGGGAGATCATCATGCCACCAGAACGCATCCACTGTCAGTTTGGCCTGTTTGGTTCGCCATCTGCGAAACAGAGTCAGAGAAGTTGGATTTAATCTGGTCCACTGATTTGCAGATTGATCGCTTTGCACCGCGCCGGTCGCAATCTCGTCTTAATTATCTGGCGGAAATATGCAAAAGATTTGCGAGGTTGATTGATATTCAGGGAAACCGCCGGAGACAGATGCGATGGTGGTGGAGGCCTTGGAGGTGGTTGACTGACAGGTCGTCGCCAGGAAACGCCACGCAGCGCGAAAACGGCGAAGGCCGGCGTCCGCCATACTGATACATCACCGTACTATACACCTCATCAGTCCCACTCATTAAAATACATGTACAGCCTTATGAAAAATGCATGACGCCCCCTCCCCTCCCCTTCCATCAATGAAAGTGTATGGGCATGTATGGTTCCGATGCTGACAATCGAGGTAATTTGAAAAATCAGTTCCTACAGTTCGTATCGGTCATGGGGGACCTTTGCCTTTGTCATAACTCTTGCTTCCACAGCAATAACATTGTTTTAATGTTGCCGCTCAGTGATCGGTATACGCAGTGATTGATGGCTGCGGTCGTGTATCGAACAGCATCAGACTGCATGGAGAAGGATGGTGGCAATCTGCTTGATTTAAACCACGGCTGAACCGATAGCTACACGGCTAATAGCGTACGGATTGAATGCATTGTGTTGACACACAGTGTGTACAGTTCAATATCGCTGCAGACTCTTGCTTCATTACTCATAGGGTAATAGATGGCTAGAAGCTCAGGGCCGCGACGGCCGCCGTCTCTTACAGTCACCGCATTCGTGGGAAAAATTCTGTCTTTGTCAAACGTCTTTTAATTTCGAAAAAGTCCATGGAAATGCTTTCAAATGATGTCAATCCAGTTTTATCTTTTTATGCTCTGCACCATGGATGGCGGCGAATGTCACAACAGCCGGCGGCACTCGAAATAAATGAATGGGAAAGAGTGTGTGCGTATGTGCGTGTGTTGTGCATGTGTGTGTGTGTGTGTGAGCGTGAGAGGGAGAGAGAGAGAGAGATAGAAAAGATGAATTAATCAGAGAAACCGGCGGATCGATAGCCGTTCTCTTGCTGAATTACAGCCTCTCCAGCTTTTCCCATCTCCGCCGTTGCCAAAGAACTCGGGGAGAGAGAGAGAGAGAGAGAGAGAGAGAGAGAGAGAGAGAGAGAGAGAGAGAGAGAGAGAAAAAGCCACCCATGTCACATGGTTAGGTAGCTCCGCCGCCGCTGCTTCTTCATCATCCACCGGCCACCGGGACTGATGGAACACACCATGACAATGGCACAATAATGGCACTGGTGGGGGGTGGTGGGAAGGGGGGGGTTATATTGGAAATTACATTAAAGCGCCCCCATTCCAATATGAGAGGATGGGCTCTGCTGTCACCGAGGTGCCGTCCTTGGGGCCATTCTCTCTCTAATAACAAATCTCTTTGGCTTGCGGTAGAATTATGGAGCTGTGCATCAGGGCCCCCACTAAAGGGGGAGTAATCACAGATATCACTCACACATGTTGTGCCTGTAGGTTGACCAGGAGACAGACGGATGGAGAAATGTGTTGAAAACACAACCGTGTGTACCGCCGTGTGTGTGTGCATTTGTTTGGAGGGGGCAAGAAGTAGGAATTATGGCTTTGTTTAGTCATAATTATTGTGTCAGTGGCCCCACCGAATGAATTGGGGTAATTACAGGGACCATATTGCGAATAAATGTCGAGTTTAGTGCATTCTATCATCAGTTCAGCAACGAACACGATGGAAGGAAGGAAGTGGAAGCAATTCTGCCTGACGCGTTTGTTTAGTCCTTAAATATTAAAAAAAAAAACGTAACGCCGGACTCGGAAAATAATCGGAACGAAAACCCGGCCCCACGGAATAATGAAGTCATATAGTATTTTCAACGGCATCCATCTCATTATTTCCAACTTGAAACAAAAGTAACTGGCATGCCTCTGGGCTCTGTCTAGTCTGCACATTTAAAATTAACACTTGAGAAAGATGAGACCGCTCCGCTTAATCAATCACACTGAGCAAGATAAACTGACTGTCTTCATTACCAGTCAGTCAGAGGAGAAAACCTCTCCGTTGGATGCTTTCAGACTGAACCGCAGCCCCTTCACAATATAGAGGTTTGGATTTCATGTTTATACTTCGGGATGCAGCTATTGTTATGTCCTTTTTTAAGGTCTTCCGCTGGCATGCTTTTCATGAGATGCAGAAATGTTTGTCATAATAATAAAGCGAGCAGCTCAGGCCCTTTCCTTCGTTTTTACAAAAAAGTGAGTAAAGCTCTAGGAACAAAGGTGCGGCGTGGGAGGAAAAAGGAAGGGAAAATAGCTGGTTTTAAAAAAAAAAACTGAGAGGTAACAAGCAGGTGGTGAGGAAAACGTGGTGCACAATGTACCCGAGGCCATTATCGCAGCCGCTGTGTAAACTTTGCACCTCGGTCCGATATTACCCGTCAAACGGAGGCCGTATCGAGGCTCTCGTGCTGTCAATAAAAAAGCCCACCGGTCACCTCAGAAACACTAATTGAGGCTATTTTGCCCGGGAGCAGGGACGGCTGTAGAGACGACGGGGGTCTAACAGGGGCCACAGCGGGCAACAAAGCGTATTGCCATGGCCTGCTCACAAAGAGCCCACAGGAGAGGAGAGGAGAGGAGGTGGGTGGGCGGGTGTTAGGTCTCAGCCTGGCATGTCCTACTGGAACCCGATAAGAGGATGAGATAAACCTGTATTGATCCCCCGGGGGGGAATTCAGGTGTCATGATGGCAGCCAACAGCAGTAACAGAATGGAACACTGCAGGAGAGGCACTTGTCATAGAGCGAATGGAATGGCGGGAAAACGTATACAGTCTTTTTCATAAAACATAAATGTACAGTGAGCAATGAATGTACATTACCTCTGTCGCCAATGCATTTAAAAGGACCACTTCACCACTATTCAACATGCCTTCATATATAATTGGTACTCACTGGTGCTCATGATAAAATACCACATTTTTTTGCCTGCTCAATCTGCATCTCATGAATGCATGAAGGCTCGGCCCAAATAATACTCGCACTCCCATGGAGTGAACGGAGTTTGCGACAGTCTGTCTATACTCAGGGACGAGTATTATTTGGACCAAGCCTTCCTGTTGCCTGTTCAGAGACACGTACACCATGATGCGCATCATTGACGGGGAATCGAAACTGCAGGCTTTCCTCAAAAGTTGCAATGTGATAATGCCGGCCATCGCTCTCATGATAATAAAAATGTAAATAGAGGCTTTTAAATGTTGTTGTTTTTTAAATCGGGCTAACGATGATGGTGGACGGGTGTCTGAACTGCCCACAGCTATAAGACACAGATTGAGTAGTAGCAAATTGCGGCATTTTATCATGAACATTAGCGAGGAGCAATTATGTGAAAATAAGTTGGCAAAGTGGTGAAGTGTCCAAACTTGAGAGAGAGAGAGAGCTTGTGCAGGAATAATTTCAGGGCTGAGGGCAAATTTGCAGTAGCAGAGTGTCTCTATTTACGGTAATTCCACCCCCTCCATTCCCCTCTCCGTTAGTGTGAGCCGCAGAATAATATTTTGGCACCTCGGGAGGTTGGTGGAGGTTTGGACAGAAAGCGGTCCCTGTCTCCCCAACACACCAGCCACGCATATCCTTAACGTGGAACAGCTCACAGGCCCTAAGTAACACATGGCCACTGCATAATGAGTGAATGTAGGGCGGCCATCTGCAGTCCTTGATGGTCCAGGGATTGCATCATATTCATGCCGCTGGTGCACGGCCGGCACCAAGAGAAGTCTCTTGCACTGCTGTGTAACAGTGACCACATTGATCTGTTGTTTACTGCCAAAGCCGCAGCAGTCACAATAGAATTCCAGCGCGCAACGAAAAACGACGGAACGCCGGCATTAGTTACAGATTTGTATGGCCTAAATTATGATAAACTGTCTTCTGTGTTTGTTTCTTTTCGTTTTCTTTTTTTTTGTGCAAGTAGAAGGGAGATGTGGGGGTATGAGGGTTCACTCGTATCGCGGAGGAAATGAAGAAGGAGGAGGAGGAACTCGAGGGAGAAGGCTCAGCCAAAATAACACATTAGTCAAAAAGACAATGCAAAAAGGAAAGGGCACCAACTGTGAAACGCATCCTTATCAAGTGACTCACGGCTGATCAAAGGGCTCTGATGATAGCAGAGGACCGGAGGGGGTTTTTGGGGAAAGGGAGTGCTCTGAATCGTTGAGTACGTTTTTCAGAAGGGAAGGTTAGAGAAACAGGGGCGAGGGGGTTTGAAGGGGGATCTGAATGGTTTAACACTTACATGTGGGTTCACTCTAAAAAGGGAGGGATGGTTACTGAATGAGGCGAGTTTTTTTTTTTTTTTTTTTTTTTTTTTTAGGGGGGTGGTGGGCTACTGAAATGGTTCGATACTTACACACAGGGCTCAGACCAGAAAGGAGGTGGAAGGTGGCAGAGTGGGAGAACTACCACAGAGGAGTACCTTCCACTTAATCTACACTCGGCTAAGCCCAAGACACACAGAGAGAAGCTACATGGGCTGGGGAAAAATCAATTGAACAAGGCAATCCCTTTAAAATACCGGCCAAAACACTGTTCGGCTCTCACAATGCATTTTTTTAGGGTTCTCTCTCGCCCTCACTCTCTCTTGTCTTTGTCTCGCTAGGTTAGGTAAAAGATCTGCTGCTCATTAGTTGTAAGACACAACAATGCAATAGTGTACTTAGCAGCCTGGGTCTGTTGAGGATGACTGTACAGATGCTAGCAGGTGGAACAGATTGCAGTACTGCAGGACTCAATATGTCCATCTGCCCTCCCTTTACGCACTGGCCGTATTTTTTTCTCCTTGTTTCAGCTTTATACTCTTATCAATCTACGCCCAAACAACAACAGCTTTTGCCTCATGTGGCAATTGTTTTATACGCACGTGCACACCCACACACACTACACACACAAGCCCAGACGCTACACCAGAGAACATAATTATCCATAGAGACCAAAGGATGTCAATCAAGGTGGGTTGCCATTTTTTTGTCGAGCGCCCCGATCCATTGTTCTTTGTTTGAGCGCTGCGCGGGAGCATTGTCATTACATCTACATGCATGCGCCAGAGCGTAGGTGTGTGTTTTGTTTATCTTTGTCAAAGGCACAAAGAGGAGGATTTGCCCCCTTTAACTGGAGAGAACACTGGCTGTGCTGCTGCAGAGCTTTGCTGCCTGCAAATGGGAACATGAGTTTTTTTTGCGATAATTCTAGCCGCCTCTTGAGAGAGAGGGCCACGGAAGGGGTACAGGCAAGCCTGTCGCCACCTGTCACAACCCCCCCAAAACAGCAGGTAGGGCAGACCTGTCAAATCTCTCCTCCTCTAACAGCCTTAATTGTTATACGGCAACATTCATAGGATTAGTGGTTTAATTCAGCTTCGTAATTGCCGCTCATTGTTCGCCCATTTATTGTTTCCTTGCTCAATTTGTTTGTTTGCCTCCACACAGAATGTCTCCTTTGTCATGCCAAACCAAGCGATTTGTGTTCTATGCAATTGAATTTAATGGAATTTGAAGGGAGAGCAAAGTGGGGGGGGGGGGGGGTCGAAGGGTTGGAGGGTTGTTTGCGATAAAAGAGACACCTGCGGACACAGGCACAGGCTCTAAGGAGGAGAAGAGGAGAGAACTGAGAATTAAGAGTGTTTTAATCATCCTTTCTGCCTGCACAGACAGCAGTCTAACCGCCATATACCTGACAGAAAATGATGGATTATTCATTTTAAAGAACACAATTACCATATAAAATGGGCCAATTTTAATTCACTAGCCACTGGCCGCTCAGGCAGGTGTAACGCGGCGTACCTTTCCAGCGGTTATACGGCCGCCGGTGGAGAATCAGGTTCAAGTAATCTCCTGGGTTCCCCCCCTGTGTGCCTACACTTTAGAAAGAGATTATATCTCTAGCTAACGCAGGGGTCAGCTGTATATCATTATCTATCCAGATTAAATTGCCCTCAGGATCCAATAATCTGTGATAGGATTTCCTGCTCTAGCCCAGATCAGCGGCAGATTTGTGTTAAATCCAAAACAGATAAATCATGAAAAGACAACCTGCGTGGGTTCAGTATGCTCAATATAATACAGTAACTACTGTATCACCATAGTTACAGGTAGTGTGTGTGTGTGTGTGTGTGTGTGGGGGGGGGGGGGGGATCTATCTACTGTATATATAGTACAAGCATAAATATGATAAAAGCACAAAAAACACAGAAAAAAGCAGACCACAGAAAATCTGAAAATATTTAAAGGTATATTATAGATGTACTAGTGTGTACACAATCTGTGTTTGTAAACGGATTTGTATCTAACTCCACCTCAACGTCCACTCTATTGGATCATGGACTGTGTCTGTCTGCAGGGAAACAAAAAATATAGCTCATATATATATTTTATATTTTGGGCCAAAAAGTTGCCTATAATTCCTTTAATCTATGTGAATGTTATGCCTGTCTCTCTGTCTGTGTATGTATGAGAGAGAGAGAGACAAGAGAGAGAGAGAGTCAAGAAGAGAAAGAGAGACAGAGAGAAATGGAGAAAACCAGAGAAAAAGAAACAGGGTTCGGTATGATTTCCAGGGCTTATGAAAGGAGACCGGCTTTGGGTTTTTTCCGCTTGTGTGTGAGGTCTGAGGTGAGGTGTCTTAAACTGAAAAAAGCTGATACTACGTCTCGGCAGTATCAAGACGTATAGTATCAGCTCAGTGCTCCGTGGCTGCAGCTACAGATGCTGAGGTATGGGTACAGTCAGACACATTTGGGCAGAACGAGGAGGATGTGTTATAAGCACAATCTGCGAGGGAGTGAAACGCGTGTGTGATTGTTCCCTTTCAAAAGCCTTTGAAGCATCTAATGGAATCTGCTGACGGAAACGTTTTTCTTTTACATTTTATTTTCGACCTTTTCGTTCCGGGATCACCGCAAGAACTGCATATCGGCTGCTGTTATTTACAGTTATAGCTTAGGGAATAGTGGTCACAGGGGGAAGAAGAACACCTAACGCATGGAGGCATGCAAAAATTCTGCCTTTTGTTGCAAAGAGACTGCAAATCATTGCTGCCATTTGTTTGCAAAAAGCCCCCCCCCCCATATCATATATATAATGAAGCAATGTGACATAATTCTGTTTACAACATTGTTTTAAACCAGTGGTCCTTAACAGTTTTCATGCCATTGAAATAGATCTACGTCTCCCGTTATCATTATGATTTACAGTAACAACTGATGCCGCTGACGTTAACGCTACTGCACGTGACGTAGTTACCGGCGCCGGTTTAATTCGATCCCCATGCTAACAGCAGCTAGCAGCGACCGCATCCACCATTGATAGACAATAACAAGAGACCCACCAAACCGCAACCGGAAGTGTGTGTCGCCAACTAACTTGTCCGTGGGAAACATGGACCGAAATATGAAATATGAGTTTTTGATGAAAAAAACTGGCACTGGCTACCTCCAAAAATATGAAAAAGGGCTGGCACGGAGAGTGTTAAAAGGGTTTCAAGTGGTCCCGAGGCTAAATGATTGATTAGTGAACCAGATGTACTGTAACTCTTTGAGAGTGTAAACATGAAACAAATGGAGCCTTGCGGGTCCATTTGGTTTCATGTTTACACTCTCAAGAGTTAAAATATTCATCATCTGAATTAGCCCAAGTCTACACAACTAGAGAATGTAGAAGAGTAATGGTTATTATTTATTTTTTTTCCTGTATGTTTGCCTATTGTGTTTCCCAAATCTAGCCTGGTATTGCAGACAAAAGCAAAAGAAATCTTTAGTTTTGTGTCTGTGGGGCTAAAATGACATAAAATGGTGGTCCATGGCTCAAATGCTGAATAAATAGTGGGCCCTGGTATCAGAAAGGTTGAAAAGCACTGGTTTGCAAAATGCTGTACCCCCTCCAAATGTACTTTATATACATACAGTATGTACTGATTCTCCACTGTTTTTACTGCATTGAATTTGTGGCACTTGTCTTGGCAATGTAAATGTTTCTTTTCCCATGCCAATAAAGATCCTTTGAATGAAACAAGAAATAAATGTTGTTGGCTTGTAAGCTTCGCATTGGAGCGGATTCGCAGGCATTTTGCTTCATGCAGTGACTTGCTCAGGAGCACACAGACAGACCGTTATCACAGCTCTCACTTCTCCCACATGCCGATTCTTCCACCCAGCGTAGGGATTTCAACTGGCAACACCGGCACATTTTTCATTAGTTAGGATGCTGACTCCTGTCCTATCATCATGTTCAAATGAAAAACTGTAGGCTCAGTGGCTCCCGACGCTATGATACACGCACGCTATGACACACACACACACACACACACACACACACACACACACACACACACACACACACACACACACACACACACACACACACACACACACACACACACACACACACACACACACACACACACACACACACACACACACACACACAATATGCATAACAGCTGCTGATCTGAACCAGGTGTTATGGGCAAAGCTCATGTTCAAAGTTTGGGCCAACTTGTGAGGTGATAAGAATTACTTATCAATATCCTTATGTAGCTAGAGTAGCTTACAGGGTGCCACTATATAACCCTTATGTAGCTATAGTAGCTTACATACAGGGTGCCATTATGTAACCCTTATGTAGCTGCAGTAGCTTACATACAGGGTGCCATTATGTAACCCTTACTGTATGTAGCGACAGTGGCTTACATACAGGGTGCCACTACGTAACCCTAAATTATACAGTTACAGAAGCCTACATATAGTGTGCCACTACACAACCCGTATGTAGCTACATGTACTCTACCATGATCACCCAGTGAAGCAGGATGGGCCAAATCAATGTTCGACGGTGATGGCTGTCCAGTAAAGTGTTCCAAATAGTAAGACAATCCCACCACAAACAGTACATGACATGATCCCCGTGTTGAACAATATCCATGGAGGCATTTAACAATTCCTCCTGAATTGTCAGCAGTCATTACAGGTCTGTAATTCAGAGGGTACAAATGCACATTTTCACACTGGAGGTCCATGTGAGGAGTCCTAGTGGACTACAGTAGTGTCAGTCTCATACACATCAGTCACAAGAAATGTTGAATCCCTAGATTCCTTCAGAACTGCTGTCTTCTGACTTCCCCCTCCCCCTGTGTTTTTCATACTGCATGTACATATTTTCCCTTTTTTCATTGAAGTGTATATTTCTACATCTTTAAGTGACCCTGGTGTTTGCGATGGTTTTGTCCTCCTAGCAGTTCTTTGTATTTACTTGAAAAGAAACACACCCTGTATCTCATTTATACGTGAAAAAACACCATCAAGGGTCAAAACATTGCATATGTTCTGTCTGCTGTGTCTGAATGAAATATCCTAGAACTAGAGGTGTGCTTTTGTTTGTTTGAAATGTACACATTCTACATATACTGTGAGTAAAATATTCAATCAATCAATCAATCAATCAATCAATCAATCAATCAATCAATCAATCAATCAATCAATCAATCACAGACGCACACATACATAGAAACACTCTTACACCAAAAGTGCACTCCTAAAATAGCGCAGTTGGGCCATGGCAAAAGCCTGATCGAATCAGCTATTGCCAAAGAAAATGGCCTGTCAGCAAATAAATCTGGAATAGCTCAATAGACCTTTCAGTAAGCCCCTCCCCAAACTGCTATGGTCCAATCACAGCGAGGCATAACACGTGATAGATAAACCTCTCCACCAATAGCTTTCCTATATGATAAAACATATTTTTAGCTATTCCAGACAGTCTTACACCAGGCTAAAGGCCCTGATACAATAGCAGTATTTTCCCACTAAAAAGGAAATTTCACCCATTTTACATTTTTCCCCGAGAGAATACAAATGTGAATCAAACGGACCCTAACAGGTCCGTTTGGTTCCATGGTAACAAAACAAACATGGTAACAAAAAATGTTATAACACTAAGTATTAATAAAAATTCTAATTCAAATTGTTTTTACAATTTGTTTTTAGTTCGAATTGGATTATTTTCACCCAAAAGTTCTCAAAGTGTTCATTTAGGCAGTGAGGCAGCAGCCATGTTTTCAGAAAAGTTTATTTGCGGGGGTGTGGGAGAAAGGATCACATGACGCCAAGAAGGGCTGTGATTGGAGGATTCCAAAATGTTGACCAGTAGAGGGCGCTATAGAAAAGTAAAAAGTCAACGTTGGTGATTGTTGTTGCTTGTTGATATTGATCAAAACATTGCTAGGTCTATCAGGGCCTTAAGTAGTAGTAGTAGTAGTAGTAGTAGTAGTAGTAGTAGTAGTCGTAATAACACCAACATGGCTCTGTCTGGTCACTGCTGTTGGCCGTGGGAGCTCAGTGTAGGATAGAGTTAAGTGATTAAAGGTGTGATCTCTCCATGTGACCGCAGAGGTCAACGCAACCCCCGGGCAAATTACCTAGCGGCGCGGCAAGCCGCTGCCGCCGCGCCTGTATCGAACGCCTCAGGAAGAATGAACGCAAGGTTGATTGAAAAATGTACATTTGCATAGACGATATTGAGCGGCAGGCAGGGCACTGACACATGCCAGCACACGCTCCCCGCCGCCAAAAATCTTTCTAGTGTGTGTGTGTGTGTGTGTGTGTGTGTGTGTGTGTGTGAATCAGAAAGCCCTGGGAGAGAATGAGGCTTATTAAGTAGAAAAGCATCATTTTTCAATTCTCTGAGCCACATTCTCTCAATCTCACTTTTTCTCTGTCTCTCCGTGTGTGTGTGTGTGTGTGTGTGTGTGTGTGTGTGTGTGTGTGTGTGTGTGTGTGTGTGTGTGTGTGTGTATGTGTGTACAGTACATGTGTTTGTATGCATGAGCACGCGTGTGCGTGGAAAGGTGAACCAAAAAAACAGTGCTTATAAATAATACATACTGATGATAGATTGCTGATGAACTGTCTAATGAGGATACAGAGTGTGTGTGTGTGTGTGTGTGTGTGGGGGGGGGGGGTCCATGTGTTGCTGACGAACAGAAATTTATATATTTTTCTTCCTCCATTTGGTAAATTTAAAAAACGCAGACAGGCCGTGTGAGAACGTGGTGCGTGAGGTGCGTGTGGGGCGAGGGGCGGCGCGGGGAATGCTAATGCGTAACGGCTAATGCATTCTCAACCCGGGGCTGTTATCTATCCCAGAGTCACACATTAGCTGGAGATATGGCTGCTCTGCTACGTCTCTGTGCCACATTCACCCCCTCTGTATCTGAGCTGGAGGTTAACACACTGCTCTGGAAAACCTGCTATCTCTCTCTGCTGTCGGGGCTGAAACCACCTAACTCCAAATTGTTCATTTTTCAGGAAATTAAATATATATTTTTTTTTTCTGGTAATGAGTTGCAGTATGGCGTTTGGGATAAAAGCCTTTCGCCCAATCAGGATCGAGTGGGGCTGTGGGGGTGGGTCTTAGTGTATGCGTTGTTGGCATGTTTTACTTCCCCTCACTGAGAGTGCGTGCATGTGCACATCACGCTACCGGGGGAGACCAGAGGCTTTTCCAAATCACCCAAATCATTTACTATACCTACGTTTTCTGATCTTAATTGCACACAATACAATGTTCTTTTTTCCTCTTCAGTAGATTTTCTGTGGTTTTCAGGTTCAAACAAGTGCTTTGATCGTCCTGCTGAATGCGATACATTCACATTCAGCACATTCTGCAATGCCCTTTTGCCTGTTCTTGTTGCAGCTCAAAAGCATACCAAACTTCACAGAAAACTCCAAACCACAGAAAATCAACCCGAACATTTTAAGGTTCAGGTTTTCTGGGCATAATGGAGATTATAAAACCTTAAGACAAAACAAAGCCTTTAAAAACAAAGCCAGACTGGCTCATCAAAGTTGGCTTGTACGGGAGGTTGTGTAGGATTTTTTGTGAGTCATTGGAGTTGGCTGGTTTTGTCCGAAGCGCTTTCTTAATCATTTTCATTGGTTCCAAATTTGTATAACCAACATAGAGATGTAAAGGTGTTCACTAAATATCATTGATTAAAGCATTCTGTACTATACTTTTGGTGTTTTAACTTTTATTGAAAAATAGCAGGTGTTCACGACTCATAGCGTGCCACTCTGTGGCGCGCTATGAGCCGTGAACGCCTGCTATTTTGGGGCGAAATTGTGAGAATGCAGCACAAATCTTTCAAAATGTTCTTTCACAGCAAACATTTTGTAGAATCTACAATGTCAGGTTAATGGAGAAATGAATAAATAATCTTATCATCTTATCATCACACAGCATCAGGTCACACTCCATTGCTCAGCCCAGTCAAATCATCAAAAAACGTCATTCCGGCCAATCACTTCTGGCATCTCCACTTTTCTGTCCTCACTTTTATCCTCAATATGCACTTTGATCAGCCAAACAAATCATCGCTATGGGGGCAATCAGCCAATGTTTGTGTTCACATGAAAAAAAAACCTGCAAATTTTAATGAGGTGGTTTCAGCATTGATCTATAATTTGTTGTAAGTCACTTAGCAAGAACAGCCAACACAAGCTCACAACACAATACGACAGACCGAAGGCCACATACTGTTTCTGCTCCCTTAGTTCTGCCACTGCCGGACTACTTGAAAAGCCCCTTAAAAAAACAGCAAAGCATTTTACCTGTCTTTTATGCCTATTTTTTGCTTTCCATTGACTTACTTTGCTTTTTTTACTGTTCTTCCACTTATGTGCTTTGCCTGTGCCTTGATTTCTATGCTGTTTGATACGTCTCGCTATTTTAATGCCTTGATTTCTCTTGCCTTGATTCTGATGTTGTTCGATATGTTGTTTTGTTTGTAGGCTACTTTATTTTGTTCTGTAAAGCACTTTGATCCGCACCAGTGTCATGAAAGGTGCTCTATAAATCAGGGGTTTTCAATCTATTTGATACCAGGGCCCACTATTTATTCAGAATTTGAGCCACTAGACCACCATTTGGGAAGATTTTAAACCCACAGATCAAACTGACCATTAATCTACATTCTCTAGTTGTGTAGACTTGGGCTAATTCACATGATGAATATTTTAACTCTTGAGAAGGTAAAGACGAAATCAAATGGAGCCTTGCAGGTCCATTTGGACCCGCAAAGAGTTACATCTGTTTAACCAACTTTTCAGTTAGCTGGGGACCACCTGGAATCCTTTCAGGGACCACTGGTGGTCCCCGGACTACCTGTTGAAAACCCCTGCTATAAATCATTATTTCTGCCAACACCAAATTTTTGACGAATATTAATCCTATGACATGACTAGGAATGCTGCAACAAGGAATGCTGCAACAACTATTTTTTAAACATAAATAAATAAATAAAAATAATAATAAAAAAGGGTTAGCTTTTTACATTCAGTAGGTTTTCTGTAGTCTGGGGTTCTCTGGCTCAAAACAAGTGCTCTGATGTTCTTGCTGTTTGTAATGTCACAGCCTACACACATTCCATAGATGTCAATGGGATTTGCCAGATGTCACCGTTTTCAAAAAAGGCTTCAGAACCCCCAGAGAAAAGCTCCAGCCAGAGAAAATCAACTGATTTGATGATTGAAGTTTTTTGATTTGATTGAAGTTTTTTGGGGGGGTCGAATTGAGGTCATAAAACATTTAAAAAAAGAAATTATATTAATGTCATGAAACCATTAATAAATAAATAAATAAATAAATAAATAAATAAAATGTCAGCCCTTTAATTTGAAAAAAAAAAGTATATGTCCATAAGAAGGAATAACCGTTGTTTTTTTGTGTGAATTGCAAAAGGGAGTGAAGGGTTCAGAGGCTAGTTAGTACAGTAGCTTAGCAAACAGGAGCGACACAACAATGCCCTTGGGGACCAATAAAAAAAACAAAAACAGTAACAAAACAATGCTGTGGGGACATCCCTTCCTCCCACAGGTCCCTGAAGCACAGCGAATAGTGACAGCAGCACCAACCTGAGCTGAACCAGGCGTTTTCTATGCTAATTCACAGAGTTCGGCACCAAATTAAAAAAGGAAAGAACACTCTGGCCGTACACAGAGTTGGTAGAATTTGATTATCTCGGTGTGGTCTCTTTCTCTGCGTTCTCTCCTGTGGCAGCACCTCTTTGTGTTGTTGCCCACACACAATCCACAGCGGGACATCCCCCCCAGGGGATACGCAGCACAGCATTAGACCCATTTCCTCCAGAGGCATCCATCCTCTCTACAGTCACACGCACTACCGACGACTCCCTCCCTCCCTCCCTACCTTCGTAAAAAGCAAAACCCACCTGGGGGATGTATATGTGTTATTCTTCTCTCTGCATCATTTAACTCTACAGAACAGCATGCCTCTTGTTGTTCTCCCCCTGTCACCACCAGTATACAGTATACCTACAGTGCTCCTATACCACCATCCACCATTCCACCATCTCTTTCTGTCTTTCCCCGCGGTCGCTCGCTGAGATGAGGAATGATCGTCCTGGTTTCCTGGTGCTTCCCTCCTCTCTCTCGATTCGACAGGCCCTGTTCTTGGCCCTGTCACTGTGGGCTGTCACCTGTGACACCAGCCTTGCAGCGAATGGGAGGGGGGCGGGTTTCTTTTCATGTCGCCACACTGTAAATGACCATCATCATCATCATCATCATCATCTCTCGCCCAACCCCACTCTCCAATCCCGGCTATATCCATCTATCAATCTTTGTATCCATCCATCTATCTGCCAGACGTTGCGGCAAAAGTGCACATGAATACGCACCTGCCTTAGAAGCATGCACACAGATCCACACATGCAGTAAACACACAACAACACATTCGGATGTCCGTTGCCCACATCCCTGCGCGCGCCGGCAGTGGCGCGCGCACACAACACACACACACACACACACACACACAAACACACACAGTGAGAAGTAGTATTGCAGTCAAGACCACGTAAATCGAGACCAAGACAAGACCAAGACCTAGGGGGGGGGTCGAGACCAAAGCGAGACCGAGACAATCGCGGACTTGGTCAAGACGAGATCAAGACGAGACTAGCACCTAGAGAGGTCGAGAAGAAGACCAAGACCAAGACCTAGTGGGGTTGAGACCGAAAGCCGAGGCCAAAAACACATCTTTATTTTTATTTTTCTGTAGCACTACAACATAACGCATTACAGAGACTTTAGTTATTACTGTGCAATACTACAATACTAACTGTCGGTTTGCAGACTGCTAGCAATGTGCGCGTCATCCAGCACTGTGCTCTGTATGAGACAGCTGTCTTTATGAATGGGCTCCTCGGTCCGCACAATGGATATAGAACATTTCCTTTGCATTGGCTCATCTCGAGTGGTCTCGGTGGGGTAAGAGACCAAGACATTTGCTCCGAGATCATCACAATTGAGGGTGAAACCAAGACAACACCATGACACAGATGAATTGCAGAGCGGCGAGAATGAGACGAGACCAAGACAATCGAGGGCGAGACAAAAACAAGACCGAGACAAGGAAAATGTGTCTTCAGACCGGACTCGAGACGAGACAATGTCTCGAGAACTAGAACACCACACACACACACACACACACACACTGAGAAGGAGGCAGCTCTCTCCTTCCTTCCCCCTCTCCTTACTGTAGATTCTGCCGTTGACAGGTGCTGGAAGGGATTTCGGGAGTCCTGACACAGCGGTATAAGTCAAAGATTGGCGAAGGTGTATGTAACAGAGAAGTGTAATAGAGATAGAGAGAGAGAAGCACTCCCACACAGGGAGACAGAGCCAGAGATAGGGGGAAAGACAGAGACGCGTGCACACACATAATGTACACGCACGCACGCCACACACACACACACACAGTCTCTAAATCAAATCAACGGCCAAACAGGGCATGTGCTGGAGAGGGCCAGATCCAACCTCCTGGCAACACTGATATCTGCTAATGAGAATTGAATGAATACCTCACCTCCACTAAACAACTTAACAGCTTTTGGTAAAAGCCACAAAAAGGAAGAAAAAAGGACATCCTGGATTAGCAGGCAGACAAGTAGTGATATTATTCCAGCAGTAAGATTTTCCCTCGTGTTGTGGTTGTTGTGAGTTGCTTGATCCGACACTTTTGACAGAACTACTGGTTGGACTGCCATGACATAGTATGTATGAATTCCTGATTTTAGTGGCCTCACACCATTTAACCAGTGGTCCGAGGACCACCAGTGGTTCCTGAGACGATTCCAGGTGGTCCCCAAACTCCCCATGCTAAATGATGGAAAGTTGTAACTCTTTGAGAGCGTAAAAATGAAAACAAATGGACCCTTGCAGGTCCATTTGGTTTCATGTATACACTCTCAAGAGTTAAAATATTCATCATCTGAATTAGCCCAAGTCTACACAACTAGAGAATGTAGAAGATTAATGGCCATTTTGATCTGTATGTTTAACTGTTTTGTGTTTCTGGTCTGTGGGACTAAAAAATGTCCTCAAATAGTGGTCCGTGGCTAAAATGCAGAGTAAATAGTGGACCCTGGTATTAAAACGGTTGAAAACCACTGACTGAACTAGCGTCATCTTTGTGATGCCAGTGTAACTACTGCTACTTGTCTCAGTACAGAGGCTTGTGACTTGTAACCAACACATTCTTGCAAAAATAAATGTGTTTTTATTATTTATCATATCAATACCTCGGGCACATAATACATTTCCCCAATACAGAGGGAAATCCTATACACTAGAAAATATTTTAACCACTTTCAACCTGGTGTGCCTATTCGTCATCTTGCCATCACAGGCAAATGTTGTTTAAAATTTTAAATAGCAGATACAAATTGAAACCCAATGAAAGCAAATGTGCATGTGCCTTAAGCACAAAACATTGCTTTAAAGTGCATATTATATTGGGATGTGCATGCATGAGGGTAAGTTTATTTCTGCCTTGGAAGTTGGAAAATAACTAACGTTTTACAGCGACATTAGGAAGGACTCATTGGGAGTAGTTTCTAAAGCAGGGAAAAGGCAGTGAATTGCAGCTGTGAGGCAACACACTAGTCTCACATAATCAATTGTGTTTCAAAAGGATGGTTTTGATTCCATGCCGGATTACATCTCGACTTTGAACAGAGAGAATTCATCACGATGATGAAGAGCCGAGCGGCTGTACAACATGCTTCTTCCACAGTGTGGTGTATCATCCTTCAAGTTATGCTTGTCTAGATGAAAGCACAAACAAAACAAGAATAAACAAAAACTAAAACCCAGACAACTAACAGGATTAACGGCTCAGATCCTTTCTCTTGAATCAGCACAAACAAGATACATTTTTTGGAAAAAGCACGTCATGCCTGTTGACACGGTCGACAATGGAATCTGAGAGCATAAACATTTGCACAATGGTTTGGTTGGTTACGAAGGGATAAAATTAAGATTTTTACTATGTGCCGTGCTTCTGTTAGACAACATATTTCGTAAGTCTGTTTGTGTTATGTTAGAGGGAAAGCAAAACGAACAGACTGGTCAAATTCTGTCTGTGAGCATAGTTAGGGATAGAGATGGGAATTTCTATTATTATTATTATTATTGGTGTTTTTTATTCCATGTTGATGATGCAATAGACCTTTAGATAAACCCCTCCCCAAACTGCTATGGTCCAATCATATCCAAGCATAATGTGATAGACAAACCCCTCCACCAATAGCTTTCCTGTATGATAAAACATTGTTTTAGTAAATAAATATCACACACACACATTTTTCCACTGAATAGGGCATGACTTGTTGATGGTTTTGGAAGAGATTTTAAAGGTATTGTTACAAAAATGAACCAGTATTTAAAGTCCATGATGTTTACAGGAATGAATGAGCCCAGCTGGAAAGTGTCCTAGGATGCACAAGAGGGTGAGCTTACCTAAATTGGGATTGACATTTAAATTTTAATTGCACATTGCCCTCTATGCTCTCAAGCACGCACATACCTGACGGATGTGGATTTGATGATGTTATTACCGAAACAAATCACCTGTGTCCTTTAAAACAGCCTGAAAATCTACCTTTCAGGTGGCACACCTATGTATTTAATTACATGTTTATGATGATTTGAATTTTGTTTTCATTTTCCACACCATGATTATGAACATGAAGACTAAGAACATGAATGGAAACGAGACCAAAGACTTTTTTTTAACCGTACTCTGAAACGTTTTCTCATTCCTGCCTAAGAAAGTAACGTCAAGAGATATCTCCATACATGATTATGAAAGCGGACAGACTGGCAAACAGAACTCCATAAATGCTGTTATGGGCATTAATAATTAGCCTCGGGGATATACATTTTTCTACTGTTTGATGTTAAGGTCCAGCATCCATCACAGTCTGTTATCACAGATGTTGCGTTTCCTTTGTCTTTTTCACTCATACAGACAGAGACATGGAAACAGACACTCAGAACACAACCTCGGGTCGATCAGTTGAACGGTGCTCGAGGTAAGTGGGGAAAATATACCCCCACCCCCCCCCCCCCCCCCCCCCCCCCCCCCACACACACACACACACACACACACACACACACATACAGGAAAACCTGCATTTCCATGTGTCATGTCACACCTCCATATCCTGCGTTGTGGCATAACTCCTCCACATATAGTATAGTAGTTATACTATATATGATACCATAGTGTAATAGTACCAGAAATAATAGTACCAGGAATAGTACCTAACAAGGCTGAGTCTATGTATCTGAAGTTGTGGAGGCTATGTACTGTAGGTCCGTTGTTGAGCAGAGCACTCCGTCGTTGTGACATGTGACCGCTCAGGTGACCAGAACGCTGGCTTCTGATTGGAGCATTCATTTCATTCAAGCCATGTGATAAGTTGATCTGATCTCCTCAAACTCTGTACACTCAAGACACTCGCCAAAATTATAGCCAGTACAAAATTTTTAACTACTATATGGCCAGATGTCATAAAAGTCTGTTCACTCGAGACACTGCCTCCGCTGCCACCCTTATCCACCGTATACGGAGCTGACCTGTTGACTTCCCTTATCAAACCCACTCATCAAACCCTGTACACTCAAGGCAACCTCCAAACATAGCCGGTGCAGAATGCATTCCATGTGAACCCCTCTTTCCCACACTTCTGCCAAGGGATGAACTCAAACATAAACAGTTGAAATGGTACACAAACATAAACTTTGGAACAAAACCAAAATGTAGCAGAGGGATGTATGCGTCCTTCACAATTATAGAGGGTAAATATATAAATTTACATACATTTTGTGCTGCAATGGTGAAAATGCAGCACAAATCTTTCAGAATGTTCTTTCAGAGTGAATGTTTTGTAGACCTACCTTTAATGACTATTATATTGTGCTTTTTTTGCCGAGTTCTGTTTTGTGCGATACTCCAACGTGCCTGTTTCTGTTTTTACGTGCTACATTTTCCCTTGTCACACCGCGTACATTTGTGTATTGCTGCGCAGCATGCTAATCCGCTATATATTCTTACAATGAGGTCTTGGTGAATTCCTGCAGGCCACGGTCCCTACTGTGTAACGCTGCATGTTTGGAGTGTGACGCTCGTTACTCAGGGCTCTGTAATGTATTATGCTAGTTCACTGCATGGGCTCCGGAATGCACCCAGGAGCCCCCCCTCCTGTGCACACACACACACACACACACACACACACACACACACACACACACACACACACACACACACACACACACACACACACACACACACACACACACACACACACACACACACACACACACACACACACAACACACACACACACACACACACAGAGAAGAAAAGGTAGAGGTCTGTAAAGATACTCTACTTCCTGACACAACATTAATATTCTCCATAGCAGTGCTCCCACAACTCATCTTCCTCCTCCTCCCCAACGCATGCAGCCCCTCCGCCACCAACCAACCCCCCTCCCCCATCCCCCCATCCCACCGCTACTCCTCTCCGCTATGTGTTTTTACGTCTGTGTGCTGCCTCTTCCTCGCATCTCCCACTTCCATCTCTCTTCCGCTCCCAGTCCCAACCCTCCCCCCAATCCCACCACCACCACCCCCTCCCCTCCCCCCACCACCCCTTTCTTTTGGTTATTTTTTGCTGTACCTTTTTTTTCTCCTTTTCCCCCGTTCTACCTCTTCTACCACTTTCTCTTGGGAAGTGGCACAGAATCCCTTTAAGTGCTGCAAAAGCAAATCTATTTATCATAACCATCTATCTCTTACATATACTTATACTGCTGTACTAGAAAGATACACACACACACACACGTACTGTACATTAGAAACACACGTACCTGTACGTACCGACGCACAGAAGAGAGGCAGAGTACGTGCACAAACACATCACGGCGCGCACATACTCGAAGAAGAGATGCTGTAGCAAACAAAATAAAAACCTCAAACTATCTATCTCTTATGGGTACTTTACGCCACTATATATGAAATGGCTGTGCTGAAACACAGCACACACACACAGTGGATATCTCCACAAATACTCTTGCGCACACACTACGTAAATATGTACTTGACAGTCATGCACCTACAGCATATATATATATATATATATACACTGTATATACGCCCCCCTACACAGCACTCAAAGAATAGAGCATCGGCAATTCTGATGGTACACAATATGAATATTCTCTCCCTTTCTCTCGACAGCGGCAACATGATAAATTAAAGGGGGGAGGCGAATAGACAGCCAATGCCCACTCTTTAACGCCCACGCACACAACGACTGCGGGCTGAGCAGCGAGCGCAGCACCGCACGGCCTTCTGGGGAGTTCCTGTTCGCTTGCCACAAGGTGAGAGCCATACACGCCGTGTATGGGGGGGGAGAGCAGAAGGCTGGAGCGTAAAGCAGCCCCCAAACAGCCCGACGGGGGGAAAGGCAGGCAGGAAGAGAGAGAGAGAGAGAGAGAGAGAGAGAGAGAGGCGTCCTCCCTCTCTCCCTCTCTCTCTCTCTGCGGAGGCCAGGCCTGTTACCCAGTCCCCAATCCAACACCCACTCAGTGCTGGCAATCGCCTTCGGCGTGTGCCGTGCTTCTTGTGTGCGTGCGCGCGCGTGCGTATGTGTGATGTGCTTGCAAATTGGAAGGCACGCCCGTTAGCAGGTGGGAGATTGACATGAGTAGGGGGGGATGGGGGAATAGAGTAGAGAAGGATGGGGGGAGACAGAGATTCTGAGACGAGCCAGTGAGAGAGAGAGAAGACAGAGAGCGGTAGGTAGATGTAGGGAAGTTAAGGGGGGAAGGAAAGCATCGGTAGGGGGATAGAAAGGGGGTCCCTGGGTGGAGGAGGGGATACCGAGCCAGAGGGGAGGCCAATGCAATGGTGGGGGGAGGGGGGATGGATCATTATTTTACTTTCACAGGCGATCAATCAAAACGAGAGCATGTGCACAGTCACTTAACCCTGGTAGGACGACGAACGCTCCTGAGCGTCCGCCGACCTACGTCACTTTGACACGACGTCGCGTGACGATGACGTCACTGTCGGACTTCTGGGTGGTCTCATTTTAATCCGGAGTTGTTGTAGATTTCAACCAACGTTGGTTTGAAGAGAATCGGCCACTTTTTCACATAAATATAACCCTTTGAAGTTTACATAAATATGTACACGTGTCCAAATGCGTAAAATCTGTGCGTATGTTTTTGTTATTTATCCATGTGTTTGTTTATTCTTTTCTCCGATGTGTCGTTCGTTCCATTGCTTTTCAAAACAAGGTTTTTACACCAAGGATGAGTCAAAAAGCTAGTTAGCTAGCCAGCATTTGGCTAGTGGGAGGCAGTTACCACGTCGTAGACGTGTAGGGATGTGACGTAGCGAATCCTCCTTCAGAATCTCCACCGTCAATCCGCCGTCTATAGGCTATACACTATCATGGCCAGAGTTGCGACATTGAGGGCAGGGACACAGCCCATAGACTCCAATGCATTCCGTGACTTCCGGTTGTCCCCATTGTCATAGAAACTCTATGTAGAAGAGCTTGGACTGGCCCCATGAAATGAACGTACCTAACGGTTCCGTGCGTTCACTTCCTGTTTCCCTCAGCTCTGCACTTGAGAGAGCCACAACACACGAACACACGCGATGCAACATTTATTTTTATATAATACACACATGTGAGGGTGTGTGTGCGCGCATCTGCCGTGCGTTATGCGCAAAACAAAGACAGGTCGATCGATAGTGTGTGAGGGAGGGAGAGTGTTTTAGGTCAGTGTGTTAGTTCTTTGTTTGTTTTTTATCGCCGTGTTGTTATCACAATGGATGGACCATTAGCGTCCGTATCAAAAACATACTTTAGGAGCAATCAGACATCTCGACAGAAGACGTTGCCATTATATTACGTGGCAAAGTCGCCTTGGACCTGATGGCTATTGAATATGGATACATTCTGAGTAAGTGATTTCCCTTCTCTCTTCTCCGTCCCTTTCTCTGTGTGTGTGTGTGTGTGTGTGTGTGTGTGTGTGTGTGTGTGTGTGTGTGTCTGTGTCTGTGTCTGTGTGTGTGAGTGAGCAGACACATATTGAAACATTGTACACATTATGGTCCTGACTTCTGGAAGCAAAACTGTTACAATATGTTTCCATATTGTTGTATAGGCGGAGGAAGAGGAGGAGGAGCAGCTGGCTGGGCAGTTTCATACTGAGGCCAGATACTAGTTGTTATAGTTTCTGAGCCTAAGAAGTGAGTACCAATTCACTTTTATACACTATTACCAGTAATAATAATAATCTATCACGTGCACAGACTGGCCACGGAGCACCAGATGTTTTTGCATTGTTTTTTTATTGGTGCTTCATGTAATATGATGGTGACAGAACCCCTTTTGTGAATCATGTAATACTGTTTTCACATTTTTTTCCAGTGACGGTGACGGAACCTATTTTGTAAATCATGTACTAATGTTTTTACATTTCTGCAGTGATGGGGACACTTCACCTGTGGCGGTGACACAAGAGAAAGAGGCCATATGGCAGCGGGGGCATGCAGAGGTTAGTGTATTTATTATTGTAATGTTGAATTCAACTGTTAGATATGCATGTCACGTGTGGAGCTAATCACATGAATTTACTTATTGATTGGTGTGATTATCTGCAATTGTAGGCCAAGAGCTCAGTCAGCTCCACCCCTCAGCTTGGGAGACTGATGGCGAGAAGGACAGCGGCCCTGTGAAGCAGTTCAAGTTCCTCCAAAAAGGCCAATTGGACCAACACCTCCACGCCCTACCAGCCGGTCGAACTGTTTGATCTGTTTCTCTCATAGTGTTTTGCACATTTTGTGTGAGAACACAAACAAGTGTGCCGCCATCAGCAAAGCCCAGGGGACGAAATACAGGTGATATGAGGTCAGCGTGGCGGAAATGAGGAAGTTCATTGGACTACTATATATAGTCTTTGTTGAACTGTCAAATGTCCAGGAGTACTGGAGGAAGAAGCATGTCTGCTCAGTGCTATACCCTGGTCTGGCCATGGCAAGAGATTGTTTCAGGGCATAAATATAAAGATCTGTGAAAAACGCCTAACATAACCTAATACCAGCTCAAAATAAGTAATGACTATTTTACTTGAATTCCATCATTCTATATTCATATAGACAATAGATCTTGACCTTTTCAACAGACAATATGATCAGATAAGCATGTTTGTGATCTTTACAAGTCCATAAACCTTATTTTTCAAATCCGTTTTTTGTCTATTTTGTCTCTTTCTGGTCAAATGCATTGATATTAGGTCAAATTGAAAACAAATAATTGTTGAGACATATGGGTTAGGTTGTGCTGAACAAAAATATACCAAATATAGCTATGAAATACTTCCTAGTGTGGAATATAAGGACTAATATAAGATCTGTAAAAAAAACGCCTGGCATAGATATACCTAATAACAGCTCAAAATAAGCAATTATGCTTTATTTCTCTTGAATCTCATCATTTTACATTCTTATAGACCACATATCCTGACTTTCTCAACAGCCAAAATTCTTTGATAATCATATTTGTGATTTTTACAAGTCCATAAACCTGAAAAACAAGGTCCGATTTTTGTTTTTGCATGTAGTTTTTGGTTCAAATTACCTTTTATAGTATGTAAAAGTGAATTAATTATGGTTTATTATTGTAGCTGAGGTTGTCCTGAAAAAAGGGGTACAAAACATTAGTGGCAGGACACTTTATGAATGTGTTTTATAAAGGAAAATGCAAAACATCACAAAACGGAAAATGCTCAACAGTGTCCTTACAGGGTAATGCAACACACCTGCACATACACACACAGGAATAGTTCCGGTAACAAACACCGACATACAGTAACAGTGTAGTCAATGTATAGCAAGTCTGAATATTCTTTTACAATAGTAAAAGAAACTGCTACTGAAAATCCAACCTGCAAACTCCAACGCCAACAGTAATCACTGGTGAATGCAACCGAAACTCACCCCCAAGTCATATCAATAACAGAGCCGAAACGTGTCCAGCCCCGAAACTTCCGGGTTTGTGATGATTACAAAAGCCACGGCGGCTCCGTCACACGACAGTAATATATGAACGGAGTCTTAGGGTTACAGCACCTACTCCTACTCTCTGAATGGGAACGGCTGTGTGTCAAGTACACGCTATTTATACGCCTTGGGGAGAGATTTGGCTGGTGATAGATGTTATTCTGGCCAGAGCCGTGCACCAGTGCAAAGGCCTATTGGAAATGCAAGGAAATTAAACACGAAAATCACATGTGAAGTGGCGAAGCATTTCATATTTTAATGGTCTCAAAAATGTCTTTGGCCTATGTGGCTTAATAATGCTAACATTTTTTGCTAGGTTGCGGTGTCTCAGGGGTTTAGGACAGCAACTTACCCTACACCACAAAGACACCCGTGTACTCGTCAAACTACTTCCTAAAATGGCAACCCGTCCACAACAGTGGAGCTCCACTGGCTCCACTTGGCTCAAACAAGGTGTTCATTTCATTCTCTTTCTATGCTATGCCACAAAAACGTGGAATGCCCCACCAACAGTTGTACTGATACCTGATTCACGTATGGAATACAGACCTGTCCTGACTTTCCATATGTTGATCTTTCCCCACTCCCCCTTCCTCTTTAATGTCTCTCTTCCCCTTATGACTATATGTATCTATTCAAAACGTAAACAAGCCTATGCCAAAGTAATTAGTGCAGCCTTGCCCAGCCCAGCAGACGACAAAACTACAGTTATCAACAGGCTCTGCTCTCCTCCAAGACTTCGCACAGTCATAGTAAATAAATAATAATAATCATTAAAAAAACGTCAAAAACATTTCAGGGAGTCAGAGGCTCAGCCCGACTAATTAGCATATTTTTGGAGCCTGGCCCCGGCTCCAAAATTTGTCAAGCTGGGTCGGGTTTTGTCGGGTTCGGGCAGAAAATGAGCATAAAAGGTCATCAGGATTGGGAGTCAAATCTGCAACACGCAATGCAGCTGCTTCTCTATAACTTAACTGAACTATAACTGAATGATTTGTCGCACAGACTTATGAGTCGAGTCGGTTCGGGTTGAGGGACCTTGTCCTTCATAAGTGTTACTTAGTCCCCTGTTGTGATTGGTCGATATACGTATCAGAATTTCTATATTCTGTCGCAATACAGAGCAGTGGTTTTCAACCAGTGGTCCTTGAGAGAGTTCCAGGTGGCCAAATGGACCCTTGCAGGTCCATTTGGTTTCATGTTCACACTCTCATAAGTTCAAATATTCATCATCTGGATTAGCTCAACACAACTAGAGAGTGCAATCATTTTGAACGGTATGTTTGACCGTTTTGTTTCCCAAATCCAGCCAGGTATTGTGCAGGGGTTGACACTAAGGTCTCGGAAAATGAAACCAAATGGACCCTTGCGGGTCCATTTGGTTTCATTTTTACACTCTCAAGAGTTAAAATTCATCATCTTAATTAGCCCAAGTCTACACAACTAGAAGATTAGGTCATTTTGATGTGTATGTTAATTTGCCTGTTTTGTTTCCCAAATCCAGCCTGGAATTGTGGATAGCTAGAAAGCAGGGAAAGACACAGAGGCAGAGTGCAATGACCGCCTTCAAGACAAATTTATCTTGTGTTGTGCTATAGTGCACTAAGTTGCACACTTGCCCGATCGGGCAACCAGGTAGCAGTCTTCACTTGCCTGACCATTTTTTTTACTTGCCCCGGGCAAGCGGGCAAGTGTTAGTGTCAAGCCCTGTTGTGGGCGAATTTGGGGGTCTGTGGGTCTAAAATGTCATCAAATGGTAGTCTGTGGCTCAAATTCTGAATATAAATAGCAGGCCCTGGTATCAAAAAGGTTGAAAACCACTGTTACAGAGCCATGAATCGCCTCGCTGGCGACTGTTGGAAGATCCTTATCCTTCCTGAGTTACTGAGCTGTTATGAGTTGGTATTTGTGCCAACTTGGACAGAGGAGCGATGGTCCAGACATCACTGCTTGCAGCTTTCATTTTTCCTTCTATTATTCGCCTGTTATCAAAGATGCCATGAAGAGATTTAGTTATACACTGTCTTTTTTTCACTGAGCTCATTCTAAATGAATTCTGCAGGCTAATGAGGAAAAAAAAGACTGAATCAATGTTGACTATTCACGGAAATCCTTAACACACAATCACACTGGAAAAAAATGAGAAAATCACAGCTACCTAATGATAGCGATAAAGTGTCTCTCATTTTCACATGTACTGTATAGCACCTACCGGCACACACACGCACGACACACTAACACACATAGTACTACTGTACACGACTAACGTAACACACGCACACGCACACACACACACACAGAGCACAGCAGGCTATTGATATTCCAAACACCCACACACAGCATGCTGTGAAGAATCTGAGATCTCATGCTTCTCCGTGTTTGTGCGTGCGTGTGCACGCACACGTGTGTGTGTGTGTGTGTGTGTGTGTGTGTGTGTGTGTGTGTGTGTGTGTGTGTGTGTGTGTGTGTGTGTGTGTGTGTGTGTGTGTGTGTGCGTGTGTGCCTATACACTGGCCTACACACCATCACATGCAGCATTAAACAGGCATGTTACCATGAGACACATGATTCAAACCTTTGTGTTGGCATGCTGTACATACAAAGTATGATGATAGGAGGAACGTAGTTCTACTAAAGCTTTTGGTCAGTAAAGCAGCATATCGTCTGTGACGGTCAGATTTCTCTGAAAATATGTCACATAAACCCCCCCCCCCCCCCCCCCCACACACACACACACACAGGCACAATGCTAAAAGACAACCATGTAGACAGATGCTGGCATGATACAGCCTGAAGCCATTACTTATCAGGGTGAACCACCACACAAATACCTCGAAAAACAAACAAACAAAGAAAGCAATGCTGGAGATTTGCCAGCAGACAATTTACACATAACTGTAACAGGGGAAGAGAACAATGGGCAGGTACAGTATTATTTTCCATAAGATCTTTGCACTAGGAAAGAGGAATTCGAGCAGAAAACCTGTACTAATAAATGGGGGATGTCTTCATCGCTTCTGAAATCACTACCCTCTCTCTCTCTCTCACTGCACAGTGCAATAAAAAAATGTTAACAGAATGTACTGCGGTCTTGCCATTTTGGCCATTTTCTGCAATTTTCCGAAATTGTCTCATTTTATTATTGCGTTTCACAAGTACCACGGAAGGATAAAGCTTCTATAACAGGTAACGGATTGGCTCAAACGTCAATAATCCTCTCCCCCCAAACAATAATTAGGCTGGGTGGTCATGTAAGACGAGAATTATTATTTATGATGACCAGGGACCCCCAGGGTTCTGTATTAGACCCCCTCCCCCCTCACATCAATTTCTTTCTCCAACAATAGCCAATCTAAAGCAGTAGTTTTCAACCAGTGGTCCAGCGACCACCAGTAGTCCTTGAGACGGTTCCAGGTGGTCCCCAGTTAAGTTGTTTAACCAGATGGACGGTTGCTTAACCAGATGTAACTCGAGAGCGTAAAAATGAAACCAAATGGACCCGCAAGGGTCCATTTGGTTTCATTTTTACGCGCTAAAAAGTTAAAATATTAATCATCTGAATTAGAACAAGTCATTTTTTTATCTGTATGTTTGCCTCTGTTGTTTCCCAAATCCAGCCTGGGATTATGGACAAAAGACATGAGATCTTTAGTTTTGGTGTCTATGCATCAAAAAGGTTGAAAACCAATGATCTAAAAGCTCACATTGTGTCAAATTGTGACACACTGTAAACCTGCTACTTTCGGTTTAATGTTCACCCTCCGAATATTGGACGCTAGCCACGGTTTTCATGTGGTCAATTTGACACAGTTTTTTAGCGCATATTGACCCAGAGAAAAAAAAGGGGGACATAGTGAGAGCTGGAGGCGACACACAACCCCCCACCCACCCACGGACATCGATGGAAGATATCGGTAGTGAGCGATGAGTCACGTATGGGCCGTGTAAATCAATGGGAATAACACAGAGATTAAAACATGTGCACGTGCATGGTAGTGGAAGAGGTCCATGATTATGCATGTGCTGTGGGTCTCATGTATTAACCATAACCAAATTTACACATCAAGGCGGCAAATGAATTCCAAATAGATTTTTGATGCGGGCCTTACACGAGACCTGATTAAATGATGAGGTTGAAGAGATAGGGAACACGGACACAGCCAGTGTCAATGACACCGACTTTATACTACCGTTGTACGGCGGTGTTCTCTTGCCCAGAAAAATAGCAGCTCTACAAGCCCACAACTCGTTGCGACGCGACACATCGTGAGCTTGTAGATCTAGCCATAATCGCTGCAGCCACACAAAGCAACGAACAGGCTATGTGGCATTTCATTCCAAAAGGAAAAGAAAAGGTCTGCCTGTTTGAAAAATGTGACAGCTGCTCTCGCAGAACGCCTGATACGACGGCCGTGAAAGAAATTCAGTGTGGAACATAATTCAAGCCATTATCTATTTTAATAGCAACGTTTTATAAAAAATTATGAGATAATAAGCGATGAGCATTGCGTAAAGAGGCAGGTACGGTCTATTTTCCGTTTTTTATGCTTTCCAAGAACGGATCAAAAACGAAGCTACAGTCAGAGTATAAACGCCATATAAAACGGTAGGAAAGGGAGCTCTGCAATTGGGAGCTCTAACACAGCTCTCTGAAGACTCCCAACTTTCATTCCATAGGCATGTTTAAACTTTTAAAATAGCTATTTTCACCCAGGCAGTTTATTTAAATGACTGCAAATGTGGCGATCTCCCATCTGAGCAAGTGTGTTGGCCCAATATACGGGAGTTCTCCCCTCGTAAGAATAGAGCCTCCATTTTCCACAGCCTCAAGGTGCTATAGCTTCCTGTCCAATCCACTTACATCATACTTTTCAAGCTCCAAAGGCTTTTCCGCCATATCATATTTGTAATGGAACGGTTTCGCTTGAAGATGTGGCTGATTTTTAAAATGTTCCCCCTCTTTAACATTATAAGCAGGGCACATTAAACTTCCGCAGGCGTTCTAGTGTAGGCGAGGAGGGGGGGTTGGGGACGGAGGAGCTGAAGGGGTCAAATCATATTTTAGCCCCTTCTGAATGCACAGAGGAGCAGCCAGAGATTTCAATTTTCTTCAAATGTTCTCATTACGGAGGCGACGTCTGCTAAAGGTTCTCTGGCTCTCTCCATATAATTACATCCGGAGCGGGAGGAAGGAAAAAAAAAATCTCAATTATAACAGAATACCTAATTATTGCACTCGGCTGTATTCAAAATTGCCCACCGGGCTACCAGTACCACCACCACTACCACCACACTGCCCCTCACTCTACCAGCCGGAAAGAAAAAAAACTATTCTCTACAACGGACGACATGCCATAGATCCATCCACTGAGCCGCCAGGAGCGTTTCCTCTGCGCATAGCGCCATTGTTGTTAAGTACCCCGAAGCATTAGAGGAGAGACTCCGTCACGGCTCAGCACCTGAGAGAGGGAGAACGTTGAGGATGAGATAATGTGTGACAGCGGCGCACAAGGAGTCCCTGTCCTCACTCACCTGTGCCTCTTTTTCACATACTTCCTTTTTATTTTCATTTCATGAAGGAACGCTGATAACTTTGAGCGCTCTCGCCCGTGGAACGCAGGTGCAATACCACCTCAATTGCCACCAACTGACAAACAGGAAGGCCTTCTTGTGCTTGGATAAGAAAACAAATTATTTTTGACCGACTGACTGCTGTGGCTTTTATCGCCTTTTTCCTTCTTCCAGGGGCCTTCTTGTTGTTGTAGCGCAGACCAAGGTCCATTTCAAATAAACTAAAAAACTCCAGCCAATGACCAATGTGGCTACAGTATCAGATGCTTTGATCTCCCCACCTTCCACGGTGGACAGTTCCATCATAAACGGCAATGTAATTTTCCCCTCCAAGTACCGACGACCACCACCACCCCCCGGTCTTTTCCCAATGAAATGTACCGAGGAACCAACCGTACAAGTTGGAAAGCTTCCTCTTTCGTGGAAAAAAAAAGCATTTGCATTCAAATCATTGAGTCTGAAATTGGTTCTGCCGCTCTGTCCGGAATCGGGGGGTGTGGGGGGAGGTGGGGGTCTATCTCCTGTGGTCTCTCCCCCCCAGTGCCAGCTAAGTGCAGCTTCTATAACCTTGAAGCCTCCTGGAATACTAATGGCTTTTGATGGCAGGTGCAAAAAGGTGTGCACCCCATGCCTGTGTTGTTTTCCTCTGTACTGTATGTGTGCTCTTCAGAGGGAAAACATCACTAATATAACCCCCTCCCCTCTGACTCACGCACACACACACACACACACACACACACACACACACACACACACACACACACACACACACACACACACACACACACACACACAGAGTTCTTCTTAGATGAGTCCCTTGGCACATCTTGTGAGGAGAGTACAATGCCCCTCCTGCTGCCTTGCCGATAGCTGACAATAATGAGGCCGTGGAGTGGATCTAAGAGACGCTTTCACACACCGGGAACTGTTTGGTTAGTTTAAAAAAACCAACCGTGTTTTCTCATTTACTCACTTTGGTTCGGGCGGATGTGGAGGTTTTGAATGTGCATCTCAACTGTGTGGTGCGGATCAAAGGAACAAACCATGGTCCGTCAACAAAAAAGCCTTCCTTCCGATTTCTTTTGCTTTTGCCCACAATTTCAGAAACAAAACAGGCAAACATACAGATCAAAATGACCATTAATCTTCTACATTCTCTAGTTGTGTAGACTTGGGCTAATTCACATCATGAATATTATAACTCTTGAGTTATAATATTATTAACTCTTGAGAGTGTAAACATGAAACCAAATTGACCTGCAAGGGTCCATTTGGTTTCATTTTTACGCTCTCAAAGACTTACATCTGGTTAACCAACTTTCCATCATTTAGCCTGGGGACCACCTGGAATCCTCTCAAGGACCACAGGTGGTCCCTGGACCACTGGTTGAAATCCACTGTCAGAGGAAGTAAGTTAGGCAAAATAGTCATCAGTAGTTGTGAAGCTGCATTAATAATTGTCCTAAAAGTGTGTGTTTTTCACGGGGATCATATTGATATGTCAGCTGTCAGCTGATTATGCTGATCTTTCTTCAACAACAAGAAACAACAGATTTACAAGTTATCCGACATGGCATATGGCATTTTAAGCATGCACCAACACTACCACCACGCAGTTATGATGAAACCTATATGCTACAATGCATGTGAGAGGTTGATCTTTCAACTCACGTCCCGTCAATCATTTTTCTGGCACAATCTGTCATAAATAAAGGCATGATGATGATGAGTGTGTGTGTGTGCGTGTGTGTGTGTGTGTGTGTGTATGTATGTATGTGTGTGTACACAGGGGGGCCAGGAAGAGACAGAATAATTTAATGAAAATGATCATGTCTTGCTCTAGCAAGAGAGAGAGAGAGAGAGGGAGAGGGAAAGAGAATGCAAACCATTTAAAATGTAAAATAAGCTAGACAGGTGGTCCCAAGTGATTGATTACATCACTATATAGCACAATATGTGAAACTGCATGGGCCAAATCAATTTGCTCAATTTTGCTCAATCAATCTGGACGATTCCAGTTCCCAATGGTGGATATTGGGTCCAGGTTGACCTAACCAAAAACACAAGCATCTCTTTATGTTGAGATGTGAGGTAATTTAGCTACTACTGTAGCCTGTATTACTTATTATTATTATTATCACTCGCCGGCCGAGCAGAACTACTAACAAAGTCCCAGGCTCTTGACTTAATGTTGTCGTCATTTGTTTCGTTGCATAATGGAATATACAGTACTTTTATGAAGCAACAGTTTAGCTGCATGAGTTTAGTCATGGGGACAGGCCAACGTGTGGGTTGTTTTAAATCAATTTCATCCTGACATTGTAGATTTTACAAAACATTTGCTCTGAAAGAACACACTGAAAGATTTGTGCAGTATAGAATGGAAGGAGTATGAAGAAGAGGACAAGAGCCGACGAAAATAACAAAACAATATGTGGGTATTTAAGATGGCTTATAAAATCACTCTAAACTGACACTAGTTAGCTTACAGAACCCCATTAGAACAGATATGCCATAGACCATAAGAGAAGATTTTTTTCATTTCAAGGACCCCCTCCCCCAGTTTGACATGCATATTAGTCTACACACCCCAAATAATGCCATGTCTGCCTCTGCAATTTATGTTCTAACATCAATGTTAATTTAACTCTGAGTTGGGTCCATTTGGTTCCATTTGTACACTCTCAGAGTTACAGACCCGTAAAGGCCCATTAGGTTCCAAACTATCATTTAGCTTGAGACCCCTCGGGGTCCTGGGACCCCACTTTGGGGAACCACTGGTGTATAGTGTTCTGGTGGGCCAGCAGAAGTTGTTATGCTATATTTTATGCAGTATAATCTGTATTGTTGGGGCCACTGTGCTGACGGAACTGCAAATGCTTATACTTAATGTGATATTATTGGGTCTGTGGGGCCTGTGGAAACTGTTGCTGCAAACGTTGTTATGAGGTTTTGGTGTTTTGAGGGAAATATATTGTGTTTAAATGCTGCATGCTCTTAACTATGAAGATTGCTGGTCTACTGCAGTTCCTTTGTTTTGTGTGTGTGTGTCTGTGTGTATGTGTGTGTGTGTGTGTGTGGGGGGGGGGGGGGGGGTAGATTTTCTTAAAGGACTTTTTTTCCCCAACCAAAGCAAATGTTTTAGGTTGTTATTAGAGAAACTAAAATATGACTGTTATTTATTTGCTAATTTGTCATGTATTTATTTATTTAATTGCTTTTTTGCTTTTTTTTTTTTTTCGCGACGTTAGCCGTTTTTGAGGGGGTGGGAGCATCAAACATCCCCCCTAAATATGTTTTTTTTCTTCTTTTTTTATAAACTTTTAAAGAGATTCATTTTTTTATTATCTACTATAGTCCTAATAGACACCAGAAATTTACATCTGGTCACAAAAGATTACAGCATCTACTGAATGTGACAAACTGCCGACTATAGTAGATAATGAAGAAATCACTGTAATGTTTTTGACACACACACACACACACACACACACACACACACACACACACACACACACACACACACACACACACACACACACACACACACAATCACTCAAAATAACTATCACTGCAAAATAACAAAATACTCGTCAACCAACCATGTGAATAAGATTCAATAACAGTCATTGAAGTTCAGCACTGACTTTACTATATCGAAGAAATGTCCTTTTGAACAGGAATACCCATCCGTCTCTGGTGAATTGTGCGCAGCAATATCAGCACTGTTCATGCCTGTTGCTCTTATTTGGCATGAATTAATGCGATAGCAAGTTATTGCAGTCATTCCATGTTTGCTGTTCTCTTCCGTCTCTCTGTGACTAAGCAACAGTTGTAAATAATTACTCACATCACCACCACACACACAAACGTGTCATTTGTTTACATATTTGAGTTCACACTTTTATTGCTCTGTGAACACATAATGAGCCAAAGTCAAAATGCAAAAAGTTAAAATGTTTGGGTTCTTGATTCAGACCATCTAAAGGACCTACCCCAGAATAGAGAGGAATGATCCAATTTTAACAGATTTCGTGCCGTTGAAATAGATCTACGTCTCCCGTTATCATTATGAAATACAGTAACGACTGATGCCGCTGCCGTTGAGCTACGCCTTTCAACGCTACTTACCGGCGCCGGTTTGATACGATCCCCATGCTAACAGCAGCGTGCAGCGACCGCATATTCCATTGATAGACCATAATAAGGGACGGACCAAACCGGAACCGGAAGTGTGTGTCCGCCAACTAACTTGTCCGTGGGGAAACATGGACCGAAATATGAAATATGACTTTTTGATGAAAATCGCTGGCACTGGCTACCTCAAAAAATATGAAAAAGGGCTGGCACTGGGAGTGTTAAGTAGGATTCTGTTCCATTCTGTCCCGGCGGTTCATGCTTACTGATCCCAGGTTGGCTTGCTAGTTTTAATTTGTATAGATCTGTTCATACCGTACATACTGTAACACATACTGTACATAGCCTTAGGTGCTTCTTCCTTTTTTGCATATCATGATTTGTGGCTATATTGGTGATACAAGGTCTGATGGCCACAGGGAGCTTTAGTAGGGGATGGTGGTGGAGGGTAAAGATTTTCCATGAAGTATTATGTTATTACAGGAATGAGGGAATTCATCACCTGGGATTTTGGGCCACAAAATACGGACATATTTGAGAGGAGTTCACAAGTAAATTAAGTATCTGTCACAACACAGGGATCAAATAAAAAAACATTCTGTACTGTACTGTTGTGGTGTTTTAACTTTCATTGTAAAATAGCAGGCGTTCACGGCTAGCGCGCCACTCTGTGGCGCGCTTTGAGCCGTGAACGCCTGCTATTTTTTGGTGGGGCGAATGCGGCACAAATCTTTCAGTATGTTCTTTCAGAGCGAAAATTTGTAGAATCTATTACTGTCAGCACGAAATTGGTTTTAAATCAATGACAAAACCAACTCTTTGCCCAAGGTAAAACAACAAAACCATCAATAACAATGTCTCCTCTATTCAAAAACAACAGCTTGTAAAAAGCTGTGTGTGCGGTTGCAACAATAATATGACACGGCATCATGTTCTGTTCATTATTAAGCTTGCCTTTTATAACATAATCTGAGTCGGTCCGTCCATTCAATGGAGATGAAAAACCTTAGTTTTTGTACTGTCTGCCGGCTAAGCAAATGGAGAGTAGTAGGGTGCAAACTAGAGAGCTTTTTATAACCGCTTTAGTTCTGAAAGCAAGTTTGTTCAATTGGCGTAAGGGGAAAAAAAATCAATCAGTAATTCTATCGTGAACTGGAACAAGCCTAGTGTGGATACAGTTATGTGTGTAGAATCGCTATAAATGGCGTGCTGCTGTGCTTTTTTTCTTTTTCTTGCATAGTACATGTTGTCTGTTGCTAGGCTTGGCACTCCATGCTAGTATAATTGTTATTTTTAGTATATCGTTCCACCAATGTCACCAAGTATAATTACATTACATGTGAGGGAATTTCATTTCACATACTGTACATGCACACACTATACTCCCATTTTATTGAAGCACGCACACATGTGTGCAGCAGCCGTGCGCCCGTACGCACACACACACACACGCACACACACGCGCGCGCACACACACACACACACACACAGTATGCAGTGAGTGTAGAGACTAGATACAGTAGTATAAGAGAAACAGAGAGTGGTGAAAAATCGCTTGCATCAAATTCCTTCTTAATTGAATTTGTCCTTGTCCATTTCAATTGAATATGGATGACACTTTTCCGACAGAACAGCACTTTCCTCTAGCTGGTCTCGAATTAAATCCAAATTACACTGTGCTGCAGTAGTTTTCAACTTTTTTCATACCAGGGGCCCACTATTCAGAATTTGAGCCATGACAGACCACCGTTTGATGACATTTTAGCAAGACAGACCCCCAAAACTAAAGATTTATTTTGCTTTCGTCCACAATTCCAGGCTGGATTTCGGAGAAAACAAAAACAGTCAAACCTACAGATCAAAATGACCATTAATCTTTCACATTCTCTAGTTGTGTAGACTTGGGGCTAATTCACATGATGAATATTCTAACTCTTGAGAGTGTAAACCATGAAACCAAATGGACCCGCAAGGGTTTCATGTTTACATGTTTAATAGTTATATCTGGTTAACCAACTTTTCCATCATTTAGCCTGGGGAGTCGGGACCACCTGGAATCCTCTGCAGGGACCACCGGTGGTCCCCTGAAACACCTGTTGAAAACCCGTGCTGCACTGTATAAAAGGGGAGTGAATTGACCTTAAAGACTAATCTCTTCCTGTTGCACATGTAAATGCCTTGTTGTTTACCATTAACACAGCATAAGGGCATACAGTGCATATATACGCAGAGCCTGAAATGCAAGAAACAGTGGAGGAGAGTGACAAGAACTGTAAGAATCGATGTCCAGTCCGATGCCTGCTGTTTCGGGTCAATACCCTGTATCTGGGGCTTCCCAAAGCTTTACCTCTGAAACACTTCAGCGGCAATTTACTGACACCGTGAAATCAAATTAAAAATGCATTTGGGCATTGATCACCTGATGGACCAGGATTGATCGGCCGTCTCAGAAAGCAACCTTGGTGTGTGTGTGTGAGTGTGTGTGTGTTTTTTTTTTTTTTTTTTGTTCAGGGCTGGAAGCTCTGAACCGCCTTTTCCATATAGCATAGAGAAGTATTGATTCGCACCACCCACCCCGGCCTCCATAAGAACCATTAAATATCCTCTCAGAGTTTTCTCTCCATCCATAATACGTGACTCATAGTGGAATCCGATGAGCTAAAAACAGTCAAGGAAACGGCTCCCTAGACCAAAACAAGCCCAGTCGTATAAACACAGCTTTGGACACTAGCGTAAGGCCCTACTGCAGTGAATACAGATTTATAACGCAATGTTAACCGACCATGTAACCGCTCTCTGACCATGAACTGCTCTGTCCATATAAGCAAGCTTTTGGGAAGCTTACGCCGCACGGAAATAAAGCACTCAAGCATTCACTAAACAACAACAATTCAACTTCATCAAGAAAAGAAAAGCTTCATTCAAATGTATTCCGGCAGTTCCCAATCAGTGTTTTTTCATAAAATTCCCATTCAGTACGACGGAAGTTGTGAAAAATACTCAAAAGGGTGGGGAAAAAAGGGGGGAAAAATTGCGAGGCTGTATAATGCTGTTTGAGCCGCTCGCGTGCAACAATGGATGCGGAAAAGAACAAATTGAATGCCAGTGAATAAGATGCATTTGTATGCAAAATTGCCGAGACGGCTCAGAGCTAGTGAAGCTGCGGCCAGACAGCCTTGCATGTAATCAGCTAGCAAATCCGCTTGTCTCTCTTCCCCCACGCACGTGTGTGTGCGTGTGCATGTGCATGTGTGTGTGTGTGTGCGTGCATGCATGGGTTGGTACTGTATCCGAGCAATGGTCCACATGGATGACCCTGCCTGTGTCCACATTAGTGTGTATCCACTCCCATTGGGAATCATTTGGTAAAAGATAAATACAGTATTTGCAGTCGCTATGCCGCACTGTTGTGACGAAAAGAGAGTGGAGCCAGAAGGCAAAGCTCTCTGTCTACCGAGCTGAGCTCTCTCCGTCCCTACCCTCACCTATGGTCATGAAGTGTGGGTCATGACCGAAAGAACAAGGTCACGAATACAAGCGGCCGAAATGAGTTTTCTCCGGCGGGTGGCTGGCATCTCCCTTAGAGATAGGGTGAGAAGTTCAGCCACTCGGGAGAGACTTAAGAGTAGAGCCGCTGCTACTTCACCTGGAAAGGAGCAAACTGAGGTGGTTCGGGCATCTGGTTAGGATGCCTCTCGAGTGTCTCCCTAGGGAGCTCCTCAAGATGCGTCCCACTGGGAGGAGACCCCAGGGGGCAGACCAAGGACCAGATTGAGGGATTACATCGACTCTCTGGCCTTGAATCGCCTCGGGATCCCCCAGGAGGAGGTTGCTAATGTTGCTCGGGACAGGGAAGTCTGGAGCTCTCTGGTGGAGCTGTTGCCCCCACGACCCGACCTCGGATAAGCGGATGAAGCTGGTGGATGGATGGATAAATAAAATATAAAAGAAACAAAATGAACCAAAAAAAACAGCTGCTACAGCAGCAAAAATTCCACATTCTGCGGCCTTTCTTCTCCAACCATCTTGACACCTACCACCACCACCACCACCGCCCCCCCTCTGCTCACCCCACCACCGTACCCCTGTCCTGACTTCTGGCCAACTCAATCAATCTTTCCTTCTTCATGTCCTCCCCTAAAAGACTTCCTAACTTTCTGCCTCTCTGCTCTCCATCATCCCACCCGCCTTGTCTCCATTACACCCACCCTTTCCTCTCAATAATATTTTTTTCACTTCTTCTCTCCACCTCCTCCGCATTCTATCCTCTCACTCCTCTCTATCCATCAACCTCTCTTGCTCTCATTCTCTCCCCCGTCGGTCTTTCGCTTTCACCTTTTCCCTCTCATCACTTCTTCTTCTCGGGGAAAAAAAAAAAAGTTCCTTTTTGTGTGGAAGCTGAATATCTCCAAAACTCCCGCCACCCCCTGTGGTTGTGCCAAGGACCAGCCTCGCCACCATCCCTGCAGGCAGCCACCTCGGTGTCTCGCTGCTTTTTCTCCACATGCCCACGCAGACAGACCCATTGGTTAATCCATTTTGTCCTAGTTTCTGATGCTAGATTCTAGTTTCTGACCTTAGATTTTACTTTCTGACGCAAGATTCTGTTTTTTGTCACGCGACTCTAGTTTCCGATGCTAGATTGCGACACTACATTCTAGTTTCTGACACTAGATTCCATTTCCTGATGCTACACTGCATTTATAGCGCTTTTCCAAGTGCTCAAAGCGCTTTACAATGGTCGATTCATTCATACTTTGGGAGGTGAAGCAGCAAACAGTCGACCGCCGACCCACGGATCATTGGGCATGCTCTACCTCCTGAGCCACAGCCGCCCCCCAAATGATGCTACATTCTATTTTCCGATACTAGATTCTATTTTCTGACGCTAGATTCTATTTTTGGGGGGGAAAAATATGTTCCTGTGTCAGTGATGCTCAACATATTTCATGCCAAGGACCACCAGAATTATCTACATTTGGCTGCGGACACCCATCTGAAAACATGTTGTTCTAGGGATCCCCCAGAAGCAAAGATTTGAGTTTAAAAAAGTCTGCTTCTGAGATAATATATTCAAAGATCATTTTACATTTTTCACGATTTTTCAAAAATATCAGATCTACAAGCTCATAGCGCGCCACTCGGTGGCGCGCTATGAGCTTGTAGTTCTGATATTTTTCAATAGCTAAAGCATTAGAGAGCGCCACAACGCGTTACAGCACAGACATGGTTAATGAGCCGCTTGAGTAAGACAGCACACTCCCCGACTCCACATTGATCACAACAGCCTCTGCACCTCCAACTCTCGGGGAAAAAGCCATTTGTCAAGGTGATAATTTATTTTGTAACACCGGATATACACTCCTCCTGCCAGGCATGAGGGAGGGGAGGGGAGGGAAGGTGGGTATGTTTTTTTTTTTCTCCATTTGCTTCAGCAGCCCTGACAGACAACAATTTCAGGGTCTCGCATCAGGGTCAGAATGTAGTAGTATGAAGCAAACCGGGGCAATGACTCACTCGGGGGTCAGACGGGGAGGGAAGGTGGAAAGGCGACTTTTATCTCATCTATAAATGGAGGGATTGGCACTTTTTTCTAGAGGTGTGTACGGTGGACCCACTGTTGTTTTCGTCACTTCTGACTATAACTGAAATGACTTCGTCAGCACCTCTTTTTCAGGACGAAGACTAAAACTAACAAGCTGACATCTTTTTCATCTTTTTTTCATGTTGACTAAAACTAGACTAAAACTATTATGAATATAAATGACTGAAATGTGACTAAAATTAGCCTAAAATAGCCTTTCGTCCAAAAGACTAACACTGACTAAATCTAACAAATACCTGCCAAAAACAACACTGGTGTTGCTTTTGTGCGGAGAAATAACAAACCAGGTCTAACATCAGAACAACTGCACCTTAAATATATGTGCCAAGTTATTATACTCTTGACTTGATTAAAGTAGTTTAAATACATATTTTCATTTAATTTCTTTTACTAACATGGGACTTGATTTTCCACAGACTAAAACTGACTAAAACCTCTGAGTTCCCATCGACTAAAACCATCAAGGATGGAAATGACAACATGTGATTAAGACTAATTAAGCATTTTCAAGTGTGACTAAAATGAATAGGCATTTCATCCAAAGGTCTAAGACTGACTAAATCTAAAAACATGCCTGCAAAAAAGCAACACTGGGTGGACCATTTCTACATAGTTCCCTACTTCTGCTAGTGCCCACGCGTATGTGTGTGCAAACTACCTAGGCTGGCTTTACCCTTTTTCATGCATCTCGGTCCTGCTAAGACACAAACCCTAGCAAAGAAGAAGAAGAAGAAAAAAACAGTGACTAAAGGGAGGGAGAGCGTGCGAGCCGAGTCAAAGCTCCACACTGCTGTTTTTCATCATGCTGACATGAGGTGCCCAATTATTGGGATGCTGCTCCGTGTCACCAATGGGGCCAAGCAGCACCTGATGGGAGGGAGGCTGGCAGGAGCGTGGGCTGCTGCCGCCGGCGAGCGAGCGAGCGAGCGGAGCTAGTGCCTAGGACCGCAGTGCAGCAACTGTGGCTCCCTGTGTGCTCCTCAAGATGTTCCACATCTCCCCTCTCTAATTGGCAGATGGCCTCAGATGCGAGATGATTTAATGGCCTGCATGTGTTTTCTTTATTTCCTCTCTCTCTCTCTATCTCTTTCCCCCTGCCTCCATCAGCCATTAGCAGGGACATCTGTAATGAGTTGGCCGGCACACCGCTGAGAGCCCCGGCCGAGAGCATGGCGTTCTAATGGGGGGACGGGGGGGCTGGTGCGGTCGCGGTGATCGACTCGGGCGGTAATCAAGGTACTCCACGCCATTACGTTGCATCCCATCGCGATAACGGAGGCATCACGATTCAAACGAGCCTGATCACACGACGACGAGCGCTGGGCACAAATCCCCCAAGCGATCAACAACACAGGGGTTCTGAACGTCAACATTCAAAGCAACCAAAGGTCTCTACCATATCTCACTGGTCTCATAAAACCCGATCAGCCGATACTGGGAAACTGGCAGTACCCCCACTAAAAACGCCCGAATAACACGTGTATTACATACCAACCCACGGTACTTGCAGCAGTGACTTATACACACAGGATGCATAATATATTACCATGCTTTAGTGCTTACATTGTATATTGTAAAGTGTGTTGTAAATTCTGCTTGAATTGTAAACTCGCTGTAAAGTCGCTCTGGATTATGAGTGCCTGGTAAACGCCTAAATTGTGAATTGCAACCTCACGGCCTTTCCTTTCTGTCTTTCCAGCAAAAAAGTGAGATGTATCTGGAATTGGTTTGGGCGGCTTTTGCAGCTTCCAAATTCACTCCATTTTCTGCCTCGCTCAAGGGTAGGACATTAAGGTCTCAACCAGCATCAGACCCTGAAGGGTCCCAGACCGGTACCCTGGCTCTCTCCACCTCCTCCTCCTCCTCTCTCTGCCTTGATTCCCTCCTCTCTGTTCAACACTGAGCTGTGTTTCTTGCTCTGACTTGAATAAGTGGGGCCTTCAGCCCCGGTACTACTCTCTAAGCATGTGGACACAGTGGTGTTGAAGTGGCCTGAAGCCTAGAGGCTTTTTTAGAGCTTGATGGCCTATCAGTATTCCATGCCACGGGCCCTCCGAGGATTTGTATGCTACCTGCAAACTGGGTCAATTTTTGCATTATTTTACAGATTCTTATCTCAGAGGTTTTGTGCGCGCATGCACATAAAGAGGGGGCACGTCGCATTCAGACACACAAATCTGCACTCTCTTTCTTTCTCTCTTGCAAACACACACCTGCTTAATTCCACTTTTAACCAATTTCATCCTCACATTGTAGATTCTACATTCGCTCCGAAAGAAGATACTGAAAGATTTGTGCTGCGTTCTCACATTATCTCCCAAAAATAGCAGGTGTTCATGGCTCATAGCACACCACTCTGTGGCGCGCTATGAGCCGTGAACGCCTGCTATTTTTCAATTAAAGTTAAAAAAATACAAGTACAATACAGAATGGTTTAATTAATTAGTATACTACAAGAAAATATGTGGCAAAAAAGGTGCCAATGTGTCATCGCATCTCCTTGACGAATGATTATATAGAGCGGCAAGCAGAGTAGCATACTCAAGCTGCGCACAAGTCAGGTTTTTGATCAGAGTGCGAGCTCGCCGACTGAATAATTCGATGGATAATACTGGATTTTGACACACACCACCCCCTCAACCCCCACCACACACACACAGCCCTTTGTGTGTGCAGTAGTGCTTTGAACATGTTGCCACCCATCCCCAAAAATAGGACTCTCTTCTCTCTTCTTCAGAAAATGCCTCTCTTCTCTATTCCTATCACAACTGAAGGTCTTATAGCTGGTGGCGAAATAACCCAGAGATGGGCTCTGTGAATCAGTACTGCCACTCTGTGTGTTGTGTTCCCTTTCCCTTTTAACACGAAGGAGGAGGGAGTAGCGATAGCAGCGTGGCAGCGTGGCAGCAACACTGTGCCCGTCTGTCTGTCACAGTCCTTACAGTCTACTTTACGGTTTGACGGAGGGAAGCTTCAATTAGGGGCAAAAAAAACACCATGCGTTCAGACAGCAGCAGGCAGCAGGCAAGTCAGTGAAGGTGTATGTATTATTGGTCGCGGGGAGATTATACTTGTTACACAATGACCCTACTTACTAACCCCGTTTACAATGTAATTTGCTTAGTACAAGAATATACCGCAGAGCCGGATCTAGTCACGGGCACGGGGGGCTAATGCCCCCCTAAATGCCTTGACTGCCCCACCAAACATGCCTTGACTGCCCCACCAAACATGACGGCATGTAAAACAACCAAAAATTTTGCAGATATTTCAAATTAACGTGCTTCTATTTAAACTCATTTGAAACACTACAACTGCTACTAACTCACTCCAACTGTGGCACCACTAAACCAACCACCATTTCATTGTCAGAACCTTTAGCTTTATGCATGCTGCCTGCCTGTTGCAAATTCAACGAGAACTGATGTTATTATTGATGCTTTTCTTGCCTAATACAAGCCCTGTAACCAAAAATGGTATGGGTGCGACCCCATACTATTTTCACCTGCCCCCTCAATTAGGAAATGTTACATCCGGGCCTGATATACCAGTACCTGTATACTACAGTATACTAGCCTTGGCCTCCAACAGCAATTTAAACGCCTCACGCCTCCTCGTCCCATCTGTAACTATCATCACCTTGCGTAACGCGTGCAGCTAGTGCTCCTGGCCGGGGCAGAAAGGGAGGGGATAATTCAATGTGGGGGAGCGAGGCAATTGAGGTTGGCCCGGTTGGGCCGCGGCAGCCGCGGCGGCGAGACACATTGGTGGAAAAATAAGAGAAAGGGAAGAGAAAATAACTGACTGAGTGCGAGATAGAAAGAGGCAATAGGAGAGACCCGTGTGTATGAGGTGAATACAAATGGACAGAGAGAGGAACGCGGAACAGTGGGGGAGGAGGAGGAGCGTGTGTGTGTGTGTGTGTGTGTGTGTGTGTGTGTGTGTGTGTGTGTGTGTGTGTGTGAGAGAGAGAGAGAGAGAGAGACTGTGTGGAGATAAAAGAATGTGAGAAAGATGGATTCACTGTTGGCTAATGAGAAGACAAAGGCGGGAGGATTCGCATCCATCTCTGTTGCCTTCGCACAGAGCACAGGTGAAGAGATATAGGAGAGATCTCTGGATACTTGCGATAGCTTACCTGTGGTAAGCAACTGTGCCTTTTTAATACACAAGGGGGTGTGTGGGGGCAGGGGGATTAAAGCTCAGGGGAATGAGAGAAAACAAAACAAGTGTGTGTGTGTGTGTGTGTGTGTGTGTGTGTGTGTGTGTGTGTGTGTGTGTGTGTGTGTGTGTGTGTGTGTGTGTGTGTGTTGTGTGTGGTGTGTGTGTGTGTGTGTGGGAGGGAGGGAGAGAGTGTATGTATACAGGCTAATTAATGTCCATCCACTTTACACCTATGTAAATTAACTACATACTGTCATAGACGGATCTAGAAATGATGGGCCCCTGGGCCGCCACCAGCCAAAGGGCCCCCCTACATCAATTGTGGTGACCTGGGGAACTTTTATTAGCTCCTCTGCTAACGTGGGGGAGGGGGAAACTCCATATGTGGTTTCCACACCTTATAATAGAGCATTTTAACAGAAAAAAAATATTTTTTGGGTGATATCTGACAAAAGTGAAATCACTTCCCCTACCTTTAAAATGATTTGAAACACTACTACTGCTACTAACTAACTACAGCTGTGTCACCACCAGTGTTGGGCAGTAACTAATTTTAGATTACATATTACTGTAATATTATTACTTTTGCTCCAAAAAGTAAAGTAACGAGATTACTCTGCAAAAATGGGTAATAAGTAATGCATTACTTTTAAAATGAGCTTGTTGCATGCGAAAATAGAACAGATTTACAAGGTATCGACTACTGTAACAACAGAGATGTGCACTAGAATGTAGATTGTAGATTTTTTTATCTAAGAAAGACATTTACAATGTCAGATTTTGTTGGCTTTGTTTTCAGGTGTAGTTTGTGGAATCGGAGACTATTATTATTCCAATAAATTGGATTCAGTTCTAAAAAGAGCTCGCTAAACAAAGTATGTTGTACATCTCTATTTTTGGTGGGAGTTGAGAACTTGGGAAAGTAATAACGTAATATGTAATATATTACTCTTCGATTCCAGTAATAAGTAAAGTAATGATATTACTTTGTCTAAGGGGTAACGAGTAAAGTAAAGAAGTTACTTTCCTAAGTAATATAGACCAACACTGGTCACCACTAAACCAACAGCATTTCATCATTGAAAACAGAAAACTCTCTGAGTCAGACCTTTAGCTTTATGCATGCTGCGTGTCTGTTGCAACTTCAACAACTGATGTTATTATTGATGCTTTACTTGCTCAATAAAAGTCCTGTTACAGAAAATGGTATGGGTGCGACTTCATCGCCCGTGGCGCGAAGAGACACGGGCGATGAAGCTGCCCCCTTAGCACCCCCCCCCCAATTGGGAAATGTTATATCCGCCCATGCGTGTGACTGCAATATTCACCTGCATTTTAACAGGATTTACAGCATGGGATTGCTTAAAAATAATAAACTGCCAAAATAACAAAGACAAAAAAAAAATGCCAAAGCCAAACACGCAGTAATCATGATGGCTTTAGGACTTTTGGGGTTATTTTATTGACACAAAATGAATAAGCCCCTTGTAAAAAATAACAGTGAAAAGGACCATGGGCCTTGGGCCCAACGTGCCCGTTGGATAATCCTCCCCTGCATACTGTAGTTGTGCATTTTTTGTATGGTAACTATGGCAGCATGCATTGCACACACAGGCTTTCTGGGAGTGTGTGCATTATGTATGTGGGGTGGGGTAATGGAGTGGGTGTGTGTGGGGTGTGGGGGGTGGGGGGGGGGGTGTACAAGATGCTGAGGGGAGAGTGGGATCAAAGGATAACATCATACGAGTGTAGTCTATCCATCACGTTTGTATCAAAACCAGGGGCGGATCTAGGCATAGGCATGGGGGGGGCAATGTCCCCCTAAATGGCCTATATTTAAAAGTATTTGAAACAGTACTGCCCCCCCCCACCCCCAATTGGGAATTGTTACATCCGCCCCTGATCGAAACAAGAAAGTAGATATTCAATATTCATACCAGCTAAACCAGTTGACTGCAGAAATGAACATTGCTAGAAGCATGGCACACAGAAACAGATGATTCATCCAATAACCCAGACAGCATTCCCACAATACATGCCAAGTGGGATTGTTATACGTATATTTTAAAGACGTGTGTTCATTACAACTATAAATTAAGATTGTGTTTGTTTTATTTACTGGGCTACTCCTTTAAAAGGGGATTCTACCCATTTTCTTTTTTGTTCACATTTGTGTACAAAATGTGACCAAATTGGACCCTAGGGTACACTCTCAGAAAAAAAGGGTCCTAAGGGAGAAATCATTAACAACATCAAGTTGTTTTTCCAACCATGTTAATGATTTTTTTAAAGACCTCCATTTCTAGGTTAACACAGAATGGGGGGAGAGTTAATTATGTCCACACAACACCTCTAAGGTATATATTAATGGCAGCAAAATGTTGAAAATGATATGATGATGATGATATGGTGGGTATTGTAATGTAAATGTATATCTCTAATGTTTTTTTTATTGTTATATACAGTATAGGCCGATAGCCTACTATAGCCTAACAAGATTTTTTTTCTGTGTACAAATGTACAAATGTGAACCAAATTTGGTTCACATTTGTACACTCTCAGAAAACTCTCAGAAAAATAGGTCTTAAAAGAAAAATAATTAACATTGTGTATCAACATGTTAATGATTTTTTCCCCAGACCTCCATGTCTAGGAAACACAGTATGGGGGACTCACTTTTTATCATGTCCACACAACATCTCTAAGGTATACAAAAATGACCTAGTAAAATGTTGAAAATGGGTGGAATTCCCCTTTAACACTCAATCTAATCCGCATTGCCAGCGCATCATGGCCAATATACTCTCAGATCGATCACCAAACACATCAACCAAAGAAGAACAAAACACATTTTTGCTGCAAAGTGCAAACATTCGGATCCACCACAGAACCACAGACCGCACATCCACACAATTCAATTGCACTTACTGTATGTTGGAGCTGTTCCAGTACACGGCATGGCGGTCGTTGGCTCTCGACAGGTGCAAGTTGGTGAGCGCCAGCGTGATGAGACTGAGAGAGAACGGAGTGAGAGCCATCCTAATCCTTCCAGTTGGTGTCTCTCTCCTTTCTTCTGTCTGTCTGGAATCTTGTCCCTCTCTCTCTGCTGTCCCAAAACGAGCAGTAGTCCCTCACTCACACCATCCCCGGCGGTCAAGTAGTCAAAGACGCCTTTCAAGTTTTCCCCCACTGAAAAAAAAACCTTCCTTCCCTTCCTTCCGAGTAGTGGAGAAAGAAGGATGAATAATGCTGCTGGTGGCGACTTTGCAGAGGCTACGTGTTCCTCAACTCAAATCCCATCGCGACGACGAGACCCATTTCAGTCACGAAATATCTTCCTGCAGCAGCAGCCCAGGTCTAATTTTACTTCTTCTTCTTTCTTTTGTGTAATCTTCTTCTTCGACTGCGCACTTTGTGTAGAAGAAGTGACTACTACTGGAAACACTGGATTCCCTTTCTAAGAGAAACGACACCGCAGTGTCAGTGAGTGAGTGAGTGAGGCGTCCGACCTACACGCGGGGTTTAATGAAAAACAACTGTTTTTTTCCCTCCCAGAATTCGCAGAGGAATTATTGTCAAGGTTTTTGACTACCTGCCTGCCTGCCAGCGTCACACTGAATACAAGCAGCCCAGCAGCATCCGTCCACACACACAGCGCCGCATGCACACGCTACAAATCCGAGATGCACACTACTCCTGTCCAGTGTCCATCTACCCGAGCAGCACCGCCCCCTCCAGAGGGTAACAGGAAGGCTCGGCCCCAATAATACCCGGCCCCTGAGTATAGACAGAGTTACATTGTCGCAAACTCTGTTCACTTCATTCATGGGAACAGTCCAATGGCGGCTCTATCGTCAAGTCGTGTTTCACCATGTGAATGTTGTTGTTTTTTTCTTTTGGGACCTTTTTTTCCTGAGAGTGTACAAATTTGGTTCACATTTGTACACTCTCTTAGGAAAACAATTGGAGATGTCGCTCTTTCTGTCCCTCTTTCAGGCTGCAACAGCCCTCCCGAGACTAGCTCAGTTTTTTGCCCCCTCAATGTCGCAACATTTCGGCTGTCCTAGTGTTATTTGGGCCGAGCCTCATGTCCTGCCTTCTCTCTTCTCTCTCTCTCTCTCCTCGTCTCATCTCAGTCATCTCTCTCTCTCTCCTCTCTCTCTCATCTCTCTCTCTCTCTCTCTCTCTCTCTCTCTCTCTCTCTCTCTCTCTCTCTCTCTCTCTCTCTCTCTCTCTCTCTCTCTCTCTCTCTCTCTCTCTCTCTCTCTCTCTCTCTCTCTCTCTCCTCTCTCTCTCTTCTCTTCTTCTTGCTCTTATTTTGCTTTTTTTTGATTTTTGATTTATTGATTGATTGATTGATTGATTGATGATTGATTGATTGATGATTGATTGATTGATTGATTGATTGATGATTGATTGATTGACATTAACAGTTTGGAGAATTGCAGTACATTTCAAGCAAGTTTTTATATCATGGATCCCCAAATTGATATAATGTTATCGCCATTTGAAGAGATATGACAGCAACCCCCAGCATCAAATCCATACAGATATTTTAGATAGATATTTTATGACTTAAAAAAAAAAAAGAAAAAGACCTCCATAACCTCTCGTTCGGCAGGATGCACGTTTGGGTGGGCTCTGCCCACCCCTGCCCCGCTCTAGATGTGGCCCAGAGCAGAAGACATTTCAAATACTTTTAATTGTGAGTGTGGACGACATCATAGAGCGTTGTTTGCATTTGTTTACAATAGGGACTGCCATGTTCATTTCATCAAGGCATTTAGGCTAGAGACATACATATTCACTGCTGCATAGCCCTAAGCATGAAATCATGGTACGGTAAACATAGGGACAGGTGTACACAGGTGTGTTTTTTCTATCAGCTATCAGCTTCTCATATCATGTATATCATGTAGGAGCTTTAATGGAAATTGCTCTCAGGACCAGATTTGGATTTTGGCCTGATGTCATCTATGCACCATAGTTTGTATAATTTCCTTCTCTGATTCATTCTTCAGTTCCAAATTTGCATTTCCACATTGTGTACAATGTCCACCCAGCTGCCATGGATGGAAACAAGCCTGGTTTTATGTATCATCAGTATTAGAATGACTCAAATATAAAATAATCTTCTATCCATAGAAACTGAAACTATGTGCTCCTGGGCAGAGCTTTTGCAGTATCATTCTGCACTTGACCTTCTGACAATTATGACAAATAGAAGTGCTATCACCTGCATTTCAACAGGTCTTAGAGCAGGGGTTTTCAACCTTTTTCATCTCAGGGACCACCATTTATTCGTCATTTGAGCTACGGATCACCATTCGATGAATGGATATCCAGGCTGGATATTGCAAATAAAACAGTGTAGACTTCTTGTTTAAGTGGTGCTAATTGAGATAATTAATATTTTAACTCTTGAGAGTGTAAAGATGAAACCAAATGGACCCGCAAGGGTCCATTTGGTTTCATTTTTACATTCTCAAGAGTTACATCTGGTAACTTTCCATCATTTAGCCTGGGGACCACCTGGAACCCTCTCAGGGACCACTATTAGAAATAAGCTTGGGGTATATATACAATTAAGTGTTAAACAAAAAAATGTAACGTATGCTAATTGTGCTTAAAGTGTGTATTGGGCACCCCCGCTAGTTCAAGTATGCCCTGTTTGCATTATAGGTGGTGAGGTCATTCACAGCTTTAGTTGAGTGAATGAATGAATGAATGAATGAATGATTTTCTTTATTTTCAGAAGTGGATAGTTACAGTATACACCTACAGCAACTAGTTGTACTATTCAAGTACAACTACAACATACCGAAAAATGTGATTGGAGTAGACACACTAGCATTACATAGTGGACAACTTGTTCATTTCATCAATACAACGTATTTACTATGTAAAGCCAGAAGCAACAAATCATAGTGGACATACCTGTAGCTGGGAAAACAGAAATATACAAAGAGGGAAAAGAGGGTGGGTGCATGGGAGAATTATTTTCTTACAGAGGCCAGTTTTGAATTGCAACCGCGTATTTGAAGGAGTCGGCGGATTCACCTGTGTTAATGACTGTTGGTAGGGCGTTTCTCGTTTCCACAAAGTGGGCAGGAGGTGAGTTCACCTGATAAAGGGGAGGAGTTAGGGGAGGGGCTTATAATGTGATGTCACTAAACGTTTGACTGGAAAGGTTTCATTGGTCATAAAAACACACTAAGGGGTCCAGATAAGTACTGTCACCTCTTAAACATGAAAAATTGGGGTGGCAAAAATAAAATTAAAATCACGGCACTCATCTTTAATGACTGTTGGTAGGGCAAATGAAATGAGTGTATGAGGGCGTTTGCGCGTGCATGTGTGTGTCTGTGTGTGCGTGCGCACACGCGTTCATGTGCGCACGCACAAACACAATAATACTGACAGCGGGGGGAGTTTATGAAATTCCGAGACTTTAATTAACCTGTTTAATTTAGCCAGAGGTTTTAACCACCCTATCTAGCCCAGCAGTAGTTCCACAGTGTATAATGGCTGTCTTAATTCCCAAATATTAAGCATTAAAAAGCTGCGGTTTGATTAACTCGAGCCAATTTCATATCTCATAATGGTGTGCTTTTTTTCCCCCCAGGGATATCGGTGATATTCGTGCCCATAAACGACGCAATACGAAAGCAATTCACACGAAAACTGTAAACGAGCAATGTGGAAATTAATCTGAATCATCTGCAGTGAAATGGACATTCATTACCAGGGGCGGATGTAACCTTTCCCAATTGGGGGGGGGGCAGGAGAAAATGGTATGGGGGCGACTTCATCGCCCGTGTCGCGTACAGGACTTTTATCAATCAAGTAAAGCATCAATAATAGTTGTCAGTTGTTGTTGAAGTTGCAACAGACAGGCAGCATGCATAAAGCTAAAGGTCTGACTCAGAGAGTTTTCTGTTTTGAATGATGAAACAGTGTTGGTTTAGTGTTGCCACAACTGTAGTTAGTAGCAGTAGTAGTGTTTCATGATTTTTCATGACTTTCATTTCAATTATAAGCACTTTAATTTGACATATCTTGGGTTGTTTTGCATGTTTGGTGGGGCAGTCTGGGCATTTAGGGGGGCATTGCCCCCACGCCCATGCCTAGATCCGCCCCTGTTGATTACACTTCTTCTCCATGTTCCCTGAAGGTCAAATACAGACTGCTTTGGAAAGGATAACTACCGCTGCGTCTAGTCTGCTCAACACCTTCTCCTCACACACACTTTTGGTTTTGAAAAAGATTTTTTTTTAAAGTTTTTTTGGGGACAGTGGGCACTCCATGTTTTGCAATTTCTAACTAAATTGCAAACCAACAAGCACAGACGGATCTAGAAATTATGGGGCCACCACCAGCCAAAGGGCCCTGCTGCATGGCAGCATTTTTCTTCCCATTGTGGAACATAATATCTGCACTCACGAATATTAGGTATGACATTTCGGCCAAAATACCTAAGCCAAATAAATGCAAACTGTTTAAACACTTGCAGTAATGTGCCCTATATTGTATAATGATGGTGTAGGACTTTTGGGGTCATTTTATATTGATACAAAATGATTATGAATAAGGCCATTAGTAACAGTGACAAGGGCCGTGTGTGTCACTATTATATGAGTTATTCACTGTTACCCTTTTTTGGGGGGGCCCTGAGCTCTTAGCGATCACACGGACACTCAAGCTCCGCTAGGGCCCCCCCCTAGCTCAAGGGCCCCTGGTCCTGGGCCCAACGTGCCCGTTGAATAATCCCCCTGCCCTGGCTGTATTGTATTTCTCAAATTTCTACTATACCTTTACATGCAGCCCTCACAAAAAGGGCGCACGACACATATACACCCACACACACGCACACACGCACAGACACATACACAACCTGGTATCGTACACATATTTTTCTATTTTGCTCTCATTTGCTCTCACTCACACTCCCTCTCTGTGTTGTTTTTGTCAGTGATGACGCCTCTCTTGAGTGCCCTGCAGGCATGTTGCCGTGGTGACTGGAGTAAGGGAGCGAGGATGAACCAGAGAGAGAGAGAGAGAGAGAGAAAACACTTTTTACCAACTCCCCTCCTACCTCTATTCCCCAGGGGTGGATCTAGGCATGGGCATGGGGGGGGGGGGGGGGGGGGGGGTGGGGGCAATGCCCTCCCTAAATGCCCAGCCTGCCCCACCAAACCAATTGAAAGTGCCTATATTTAAAATGATTTGAAACACTACTACTGCTACTGACTAACTACAGTTAGTCCACTAAACCAACCACTAAACCAGCAGCATTTCATCATTGAAAACAGAAAACTCTCTGAGTCAGAACTTTACCTTTATGCATGCTGTGTGTCTGTTGCAACTTCAAGTCCTGTAACTGAAAATGGTAGGGGTGCAACTTCATTGCCCGTGGCGCAAAGCGCCATGGGCGATGAAGGGCAACAATACCATTTTCTCCTGCGCCCCCAATTGGGAAATCTTACATCCGCCCCTGCTCTGTTTCTCCCTCCTAAATTCTCTATTCTCTCTCTCTCTCTCTCTCTCTCTCTCTCTCTCTCTCTCTCTCTCTCTCTCTCTCCTCTCTCTCTCTCCTCTCTCTCTCTCTCTCTCTCAGTGCAGCTCGGTCAGATCACTCACTTCAGTCCAGGCTAACATTTGTCATCCTTTTGTCGCTTTGCACTCAAGAGGAAAGTGTGCCATATATAAAACACATATTCCTGCATTTCTCCTCAAGTCTCCTCTCTCTCTCTCTCTCTCTCTCTCTCTTCTCTCTCTCTCTCTCTCTCTCTCTCTCTCTCTCTCCTCTCTCTCTCTCTCTCTCCTCTCTCTCTGTCTCCTGTTGTATAAACTCCGGTACCCAGGGCCAATGAGAGTGAGATGAAAATATTGAGATTGACATTTAATATGTTTCCTGGACCCCGCGAGAAGTTGCACAGGGACAAATGCATATTTATGAGCTACTGTATTGGTGCGTCTCTCTCTTTCTGTGTTGTGTGTGTGTGTGTGTGTGTGTGTGTGTGTGTGTGTGTGTGTGTGTGTGTGTTGTGTGTGTGTGTGTGTGTGTGGTGTGTGTGTGTGGTGTGTGTGTGCTGTGTGTGTGTGTGTGTGGTCCGTGCCTATACTGTATGCACAGCATGCTGTGTGGCATTTGCATGTGTGCATATACAGAAGGCCATACACGCAGGCGCTTTTAGAGCACACCACCAAGAGAAGCATCCCATTCCCAGGTGAATTTTTGATTCCATAAGTTATTGAGCCGCATATATTTTTCCTTTCTTTTTTTCCAACATGATCCCATGCTCTGCTCTAGCTTTACTTATGTATGCCGGCTGCATATTGCAGCTTGCGCCGCTGCTCGATTCCTGCCCTTGCATTTTGCTACGGGCATCGGTTAGAGAGTAGTACACTGGTACAATCCTCCGTGTTGGTTTTACTCTCGAGAGTGCGCGTCATCAGGGGCGGATCTAGGCATGGGCATGGGGGGGGGCAGTAGTCCCCTAAATGCCCTGACTGCCCCACCAAACATGATGGCATTCGAAACAACCCAAGATATTTCAAATTAAAGTGCCTAATACTGTATGTAGCAGGTGGCTACAGCTTCTGTCTTGATGGCCTCCAAAGTCTAGTATCTGCCCCTAGACCAAGTGGATGGGATGTCCCTTTGGTCTAGCGGTTAAGATGTTGGACTTTCACGTGGGAGACCTGGGTTCAAATCCCAGACACACTGTATATCTAAAATCATTTGAAACACTACTACTGCTACTATCTAACTAGTTATGGCACCACTAAACCAACACCATTTCATCATTGAAAACAGAAAACTCTCTGAGTCAGAGCTTTATGCATGCTGCGTGTCTGTTGCAACTTCAACAACAACTGATGTTATTATAGGTGCTTAATTGCCTAATAAAAGTCCTGCAACCAAAAATGGTATGGGTGCGGCTTCATCGCCCGTGGCGCGAAGTGACACGGGCCACTTTCTCCATACCATTTTCTCCTGAACCCCCCCTCCCAAAATGGGAAATGTTACATCCGCACCTGCCTGTTTGTATGCTCCCAGAGTTCAATGAACACTGAGCATTTTTGTAGTGTAATAACAGTAGTGGTGGCTTGCCTGCCTGCTTGTTACCTTGAGTCAGAGCAGGGCTATATGGTGATTAATTCATGAACCGTGGCTGTATGGGCACATTGATTATTCAGATAATTCATTATCATCAGTCAGACTCAACGCTTTAATACATCCTCTTTGGGTAGATATTGATTACAGACTTCATTTCCACAGAAAGCAATATTCCCTTGGAAAAAAAATATGCTCCGTTTTTTGCCCTCTGCCTGCATGAATTCCTGCAGTCTTCCACTTGTTTTCTTTGCTGGCAATCCCACCCACCACTTGCACGCACACACACGTGCACACACACACATACACTGCACGCACGCACGCGCGCACACGCACGCGCGCACACACACACACACACACACACACACACACACACACACGCACGCACACGCACGCACACACACACACACACAGACAAACACACCTGTCTCCCCGTATTCATTTAGGAGACGACGGGTGCCATAATGAATTTAAACGAGGCCCCGCTTCCTTGATTGAGTTTACAGTCCACTCAGTGTGTCAGTAAACAGCGTTGCATTTGATTAATTGGTTAATTTATGCAAATGTCAAACTTTGAATATAAAGTATCTGGTGACAAAAATAACTGCAGCGGCGGAAGCTTTTTGGTAGACACATCCATCTGCAACTGGTGGACAAGTAAACATCTACAAGTAACTAGGAATGTGTATATCCAAAATGCAGGTGCTATAAGGCATCAGGGCCGGATCTAGGCATGGGCATGGGGGGTGGGCAATGCCCCCCTAAATGCCCTGACTGCCCCACCAAACATGATGGCATGATGGCAACAACATGAATTTCAAAAATATTTCAAAATAAAGTGGTAACAATTGTCGCCCCACGATTCCAACACCATTTCACCATTGAAGACAGAAAACTCTCTGAGTCAGACCTTTAGCTTCATGCATCCTGCGTGTCTGTTGCCACTTCAACAACATGAATATGTTGGTGATATATATGATGATATATTATTGATGCTTATAATATAAGTCCTGTACAAGATAATTTAAATGGAAATGGCATGGGAGCATCTTTATCACCCGTGGTGCGAACCAAATGGACCCATTACTACGGCCCATTTTGGCCCATCTTAGAAAAGGTCTTAGAGTGGAACTCCATCCATTTTCAAAATTTTGAGGTCCTAAAAGAAACATCAATAACATGGTGAAACACAACTTGATGATTTCATCAAGTTGTGTTTCACCATGTTAATGTTTTTTTTTTTTTTTTTTTCAGACCTCCATTTCTAGGAAACACAGAGTGGGGGAACTTTATATCATGTCCACACAACATCTCTAAGATATATTAATGACATGGTGAAATGTTGGACGTGGGTGGAATTCCCCTTTAATTGCACCTGCTGCATGGCATGAAATCTGCATTCTGCAGCATTTCATTTTCCCCAACCCCTCAAGCCTCTACGCTCTAAACAAGATGAAAGGGAAGAGCGGGGGATAGGGATAGGTATATCATTTACATGCAGGGAGTATCAGGGGCTTATAGGGAGAGACATGGCATTTACAGGAGGAGAAACAGGTTAAACAGCAGTCGGACACAAGCAAGCAGAAACACAAACAAAAAAGGATGTAAAGAATGACAGAGAGAAATGCTAAATTGTGCGCTTTACATAGTGCATTACATTCACACACGCACGCAAAAGAAATGTCAGCATACCCTTACCAAAAAAATCCCCCTTCCCTTGTCAGAAAGCTCACACTGGTTTGTTTTCAAGGAAACACTCAGTGAGTAAAGCAGCCAGAGGCAGATGTAACATTTCCCAATTGGGGGTCAGGAGAAAATGGTATGGGGGCGGTTTCATCGCTCATGTCCGTTCGCGCCATGGACGATGAAGTCGCCCCCATACCATTTTCGGCTACAGGACTTTTATTAGGCAAGTAAAGCATCAATAATAACATCAGTTGTTGTTGAAGTTGCAACAGACACGCAGCATGCATAAAGCTAAAGGTCTGACTCAGAGAGTTTTCTGTTTTCAATGATGAAATGCTGTTGGTTTAGTGGTGACACAGCTGTAGTTAGTTGGTAGCAGTAGTAGTGTTTCAAATCATTTTAAATATAAGCACTTTAATTTAAGATATATTGAGGATGTTTTGTATACCATCATGTTTGGTGGGGACTGGGCATTTAGGGGGGGGCATTGCCCCCCCTCATGCCCATGCCTAGATCCACCTTGGTCCACCTTGGCACACAGCCTACAGACAAACATCAGCAGCAGCAGCAGCAGCAGCAGCACAGGTGAGGGGATGCTAGCAGGCCTGATGAGGGGCTTTTATACTGGCTGGGTGATGAAACGAGGCCCAGGTGTGCCACTATACTCTTATCTCCACTCAGCTCCACCCTCCAAACACCATATAGGGGCACAGGAAATCACAAGAATCAGTCAAGAGGGTTGGCACATAATACGAGGCCACGTAGGGCTGTAACCAGGGGCGGATATAACCAATTGGGGGGGCAGGAGAAAATGGTATGGGGTCGGCTTCATCGCCCGTGGCGCACCCATACCATTTTTGGTTACAGGACTTTTATTAGGCAAGTAAAACATCAATAATAACATCAGTTGTTGAAGTTGCATAACGCTACAGGTCTGACTCAGAGAGTTTTCTGTTTTCAATGATGAAATGCTGTTGGTTTAGTGCTGCCACAATTCTAGTTAGTTAGTGGCAGTAGTAGTGTTTCAAATCACTTTAAATATAAGCACTAATTTGAAATATCTTGGGTTGTTTTGCATGCCATCATGTTTGGGGGGGCAGTGAGGGCATTTAGGCGGGCATTGCCCCCCAATGCCCATACCTAGATCCGCCCCTGGCCATAATAGTACTTCAAAGAGAGAGAGAGTTGCAATGGCTAAATTGAAGAAAGGGTGAAACGGAAGGGAATTGGGTGCTTTTAAAAAACGTGGTGCTAAGGATGATGTTGCCACCTGAACTCGAGGCCGCCCGCCCTCGCCCCCCCCTTCGCCGCTTTGTCCTCCTTTTTTTCTTTCCACGCATGCAGCACTTTAACCTGCCTCGTTCCGCTAAGTGCCGCTAAGGCTGTGCAAATGGCTAATGTGATTGTGAGGACATAAGCCCTGGATAATGGCATCTGCCAAGCAATCATCAAGAACAATGTTCTGATGTGGACGTGGGGAACCGTGATGAAAAGAGGTTGAAGCCTGGAGGGAAATGGACGCCTAGGATGAGGGCTGGTTGGTGACTGGTGGCGCTTTGGGGTGGAAATTAGTTGTTAAGGAATAAGAAGGAGGATTTGAGTGGTGCTGATGGTGGTGGTGCCACAGGGGTGGATGTAACATTTCCCAATTGGGGGGGGGGGGGGGCAGGCGAAAATGGCATGGGGACCCATTTCCGGTTACAGGACTTTTATTAGTCAAGTAAGCATCAATAATAACTTCAGTTGTTGTTGAAGTTGCAACAGACACGCAGCATGCATAAAGCTAAAGGTCTGACTCAGAGAGTTTTCTGTTTTCAGTGATGAAATGCTGTTGGTTTAGTGGTGACACGGCTGTAGTTGGTTAGTAGCAGTAGTAGTGTAATATCCTAGGTTGTTTTGCATGCTATCGTGTTTGGTGGGGGGCATTTCGGGGGGCATTGCCCCCCCATGCCCATGCCTAGATCGGCCCCTGGTGTGTGTGTGTGTGTGTGTGTGTGTGTGTGTGTGTGTGTGTGTGTGTGTGTGTGTGTGTGTTTGTGTGTGGGGGTGGGGGGGGGGGGGGGGTAAGAAGGGGGGTAAGAAGCATGTATTGTGTTTGGCGGGAAGCGGCTAAAACATAAATCAGGTAACGGTGATTGTGGGTTAACATCTCTTTAAGATGCTACCTATGAGACAGGGGCGGATCTATAGGCACCCTAAATGCCCAATTTGCCCATTCTGCCCCACCAAACATGCAAAACAACCCAAGATATTTCAAATTAAAGTGCTCCTATTTAAAATGATATGAAACACTACTACTGCTACTACCTAAACTACAGTTGTGGCAACACTAAACCAACAGCATTTCATCATTGAAAACAGAAAACTCTCTGAGTCAGACCTGTAGCTACAGTATATGCATGCTGCGTGTCTGTTGCAACTTCAACAACAACTGATGTTGTTATTGATGCTTTAATAAAAGTCCTGTAACTCTGTCCCCATACTATTTTTTCCTGCCCCCCCTCCCCCCACCCCAATTGGGAAAGGTTACATCCGCCCCTGCTATGAGCGTGTGCGTGCATTCGTGTCTGTGTGTGTGTGTGTGTGTGTGTGTGTGTGTGTGTGTATGCATATGCGCATGCATGTGTCTTGTAGGACACAATCTTGCACACGGCTGCAGGACCTATCAGCACCAAGCCTTGTATAAAATGCATGCTAGCCAATAGACCTGCACGGAAGTACCTATACTCATTTATTTTCACATTTGCTTTAAGCTTGGTCTCAAGCTGGTCAAATCAAATGCAAGCTCCACATATTGGAGCCATGCTGTTCCTACATCCAGACATCCTGCTACCCTCATTCAAGGCACCATGGAGTTCGGAAGTCTCACAGCACACCCGGGGACGTCGTCTATGACGCCAACGCTGTGTTATCTCATGCAGATCTGCATGCGAGTCGAGCCACATCTACTCCACATCGTTTGCAAGCCGAGGTTTTACAGAATGACTCAGTGTTGAAGACAAGACCACCTAAATCGAGACCAAGACCAAGACCTAGGGGAGTTGAGACCAAAACGAGACTGAGACAATCCTGGACTTGGTCAAAACGAGATCAAGACGAGACTATCACCTATGGGTCGAGAACGGGACCAATACCAAGACCTAGATGGGTCGAGACCGAGAGACTGAGGCCAAGACCTAACCCAAAAAGCCAATTTTTGATTGTTCTGTAGAAGTAGTACATACAGAGACTTTAGTTGATACTGTACAGTCCGCAGACCGACAGTTATTTCGCTGTGCGGACTGCTAGCAATATGTGCGTCATTCAGCTCTGCGCTATACGACAGCTATCTTTATGAATTGGCTCCTCGCTCCACACAATACATATAGAACATTTCCTTTGCATTGACTTGTCTCGAGATCTCGGTGGCGAAAGAGGCCCGAGACATTTGCTTCAAGATCGTGACAAAACCAAGACAAGTTGAGGGTAAGACCAAGACAAGACCAGGAAAGACAAATGAGGTGCATAGCAGTGAGAGCGAGACAAGACCAAGACAAATGAGGACGAAACAAAATCAAGACCGAGACAACGAAAATTCATCTTGAGACCGGTCTCAAGAGGAGGCAGGCAAGATGAGACAATGTCTCAAGAACTACAATACTAAAATGAGAAAATCAATGACACCTTTATGCTCAAAGGTGAATGTGCAAATAAAATGAAGACAGCAGGAGCGAGAGGTTATACTGAAACCTCGGTGTAGGAGAGAGGTGTGTTTAGTAATGCAAAGACCTGTGGGAGTTGTACAATACCGTGTATGCACTTGAAATTGCAGAGAAAACAACAATTTGCACAGGATGATGGAGAGGCCAAACACGGAACAAGGACAGATTGACAAATACAACCCAGCGATTCCAAACAGAAAATATAGAACAAGAGGGTTCCTGAAATTACAGTAGAATGAGCGATCGCAAGGTTAAACAAAGGCCAGTGGACACAAACCAGTGCACCGGAGGGGTCACCTCGATGCACTGGACGTTCCCCCACTGGGAAGATTGAGAGACCCAGAGGGGGTTTTGAGGAGTCGGCGGAGATGGGGAATGATAGAAAATTATGTTTTGACAGCCGGAGAGGTGGTAAAGGCATGAACGGAACGAATGCCGAGAATAGATGCACTTTGGACGGCATGAAATATTGAGGAGAGGAAAGTGAAAACAAGAGACGGCACAGCAGTATGTGATGAGCAGACAAAACGACGGAGACGGGGGGAATTATTAGTTTGAACTACAAGGGGAAAAACTAGTGTCCGGGGTTTGTGTTTGTGTATGTAGATATGTGCATGTGTGGTAGTAGGGAGTGTGCTGAAATATCGTTATCGTGATAATATTGTATACTTCCTACCGCAATATATAATCGTATATTCCTCAGCAAATATTGTGACATTTGCTGAGTGATAATTCCAGGAGGAAAAACAGGTCGCAGAACTAATATGTTAACTGACTTCTATAACTGTTTCATTCCCAAAAAACAAACACAAGATAAAAACAAAAAGCCTGGTATGAGAATCAGTTGAGACAAATAAAAGCTAAGATTAATACCTGAGGATATGCATTAGTAAGTTCTTTTTTCGTCTTTTAGTTTTTTATTCATTTGTTTGTTTTTTTTGTTTTTGTTCTTCAGCTACAGTTACAGTATCATGATATATATTGTTGATGAATTTCATGCAATATATTGATATATAGCAAATATCGCAATATATAAAATATCATGATATAGTCATTATAGAAGGCCTAATATCACTACCTATATCGTATCGTGAGGTACCAATATCGCCCCAGCCCTATGTGGTAGTAGTACTGTAAAAGTACTAAGATAGTTCACATAACGGTCCATGTCACCCACTCTCAGGCTATTTTCGTATAGGCCTACTGTATTTGGTACAATGGCATACTGTATTTGGTCGATCGGTAGCAAGTTTCTTAATTTCAATCAAGAATTTAAACATATATCTTTGCTATTTCAACTATTTCACCCACAAGAGAATATCTGTATAGTTTCTGTTTTGGTATCCCCAGTGATTCATTGGTGTAGGCCAGTGGTTTTTGATACCAGGGCCCACTATTTATTCAGCATTTGAGCCACGTACAGACCACCATTTGAGGACATTTTAGCTCCACAGACCCCAAAACTAAAGATTTACTTTGGTTTTGTCCGCAATTCCAGGCTGGATTTCGTGACCATTAATCTTCACATTCTCTAGTTGTGGAGACTTTTGTGTGTGTGTGTGTGTGTGTGTGTGTGTGTGTGTGTGTGTGTATGTGTGTGTGTGTGTGTGTGTGTGTGTGTGTGTGTTTGTGTGTGTGTGTGTGCGTGTGTGCGTGTGTGTGTGTGTGTGTGTGTGTGTGTGTGTGTGTGTGTGCACGCGCGTGCGCCAGGAAGTCTTGCTGTAAACTCATTGCTCCATGATCACAACCTCCACCCACGTCTGTAACCTTATCTTTTTTATGCTCTACATGCTTTCAACACACCATCACCAAAACATCATTTTTCTACCTTACAAAAAATGTGCCCATCTCTGGCCCACAGGTCGGCCTTCATTACACCTCAGATGGACTACCCTAACGGCATCATCCATGGGACCCAGATGTACTTTGCTAGCAATCTACAACAATATTTCTGTCAATCTGTAGATTACGCTAGCAAGGTATACGGCAAGATAGATCAGTGGTTTTCAACCTTTTTCACACCAGGGACGACCATTTATTCAGCATTTGAGCCACCATTTGATGACAATTTCACCCCAAAGACCTAAATCTAAAGAATTCTTTTTGTCTTGTCCACAATTCCAGGTTGGATTTGGCAAACAAAACAGTGTAGACTAGACTTCTTAATTAAGTGGTGCTAATTCAGATGATGAATATTTTGACTCTTGAGAGTGTGAAAATGAAACCAAATGGACGCGCAAGGGTCCATTTGGTTTCATTTTTACATTCTCAAGAGTTACATCTTTGTTAACCAACTTTCCATCATTTAGCCTGGGGACCACCTGGAACCCTCTCAGGGACCACTGGTGATAGATAGATAGATAGATAGATAGATAGATAGATAGATAGATAGATAGATAGATAGATAGATAGATAGATAGATAGATAGATAGATAGATAGATAGATTACAAAATTATGCGCTAGCATCTGTGACTGTGAGCGAACAAAGTGGAGGAAAAACTCTTCCAGGGATTGACCGTAAATCAATACAAACAACTGATAACCTCACCCTTGTTCCTTGCGAAACACATCATGCTCATTGGAGCCGTTCTTTGGGAAATTGGACAACGTACAGCATCAGGCAGACAGTGCGCATTCAAAGTGCTTACACAAGGCATAATACACGACGTACAACAGCCGCTTGACAAGTACAACTGTGAACACGTATTGACAAGCCTGATACAGTAGCATGCTCCGCGCGGCAAATTAATGCAGCATCCTGGGAAAAAAATTGCAATGATGCAAGTCCTCCTGAAGACAGGAGACAATGTTAACAGCAGGGTATGTGTCCTTCTTAGTTGGAAGCACGTGTGCCAGGGCCGGATCTAGGCATGGGCGGCAATGCCCCCCTAAATGCCCTGACTGTCCCGCCAAACATGATGGCAAGCAGACAAGCCAAGAAAACAAGATTTGAAAACTTTTGTTATCTACAACTTCATATAAGTCCTGTACAACTTAAGATATAAATCTTGTGGGTCACAGAACTAAAGAAAATATATAAAATAGAATATAATAATCATAACTATTTATATAGCATCTTTCCAAAAACAAGGTTACAAAGTGCTTCGCAAAAAATACATAGTCATCTATTCAGTGTGGGGGTTTGGGGTGAATCTTTATGAAAATGGTATGGGGGCGACTTCATCGCCAGATGAAGCCGCCCCATACCATTTCTGCCTGCCCCCCCAAATGGGTAAAGTTACATCCGGGCCTGACGTGCGCTACCTTTTTTTGTTTGTTTGTTTTCGTGGTCTTCTTGTTTTTTTCCCCTCTTCTTATTGAGCCTCCGAGGATTGTTTTTGCACGACGAAGCAAATGTCCAAACAACAAGAGAGTCGATAGCCTCTCCTCCTCACATCAGCAGTCTCACACCGGCCAGACCAAGGGGACAGCGATCGATTAGGGAAGCAATTAAGTAAGGTGCTCAATGTATTCATAGAGATTTGCTCTCTTCTCTCCTCTCCACCCCTCTCAGACCACTATCTATCCATCAATCTATCCAGCCATCTAACTGATTATCTAGCTCGCTCGCTCTCTTATTCCTCTAGAGACCCCTCCTCAACCCACCGCGACTGTCATTTCTGTGTTTATAGGTAATTCGTCAAGGATCAGTCCGGGGTTCTGCATTGGGTTGTCAGCGTTTGTGGCATCTTCAGACAGCTAGTCCCAAGGCGTCGCCATGCAATCAGGGGTGTTTTTGCCATCAGCGGCAGTGGCTCAGGGGTAGAGTAACTGGATGGTAACCGCAAGGTTGCCGGTTCGAACCCAGGCTCCCCCAGAGTTAGTGTCGATGTGTCCATGAGCAAGACACTGAACCCTTAATTGCTCCTGATGAGCTGGTTGTCCCATGCATGGTTTCCACTTCCATCAGTGTATGCATGTGTGTGAGATTGGGTGAATGTGATGTATAATCTATGTAAAGCGCCTTGGATAAAGTCGCTATATAAATGCACCATTTACCATCAGGCGGACTAAGCAGTTCCATGGGGCACCATGGGTGGGGGGGCGACCAGCAGACAAACGCCAATACTTGCTTTCTAGAATTGAACATATTGTTATCCCTTTGGGTGATATACTGTATGTAAAACGAACCACGTTCCTTTTATAGTCCTTATTTCACCAGTGGGGGTCCCCATTTTCATTACAAACAGACCAGTGTATATACTGTATATACATACATGTTTTACGTTGCAATGCTGGGTGATCATGAAACCAATGAAATTCATTTACCAATGGAATTCATTTAGACCAAATGAACTTCATTGGAGAGCAGGGAAAATATTGCCTGGGGCTCCAAATTTCTTAGAAACGCCCCTGCATGCGATGCATTGTGGAGTTCGAAGATCGCAATATTTTGGGGTGCAGAAGAAGGACACAGCACCGGGCGTGCGACGCCGCGGTATAAATCAGGCTTTATTGTTCCCTCACATTGTCACTTTGTCGCCTTTAATGGCACAGCCTGAGCCGCAAAGTTTCACTTTGTGTCTCGTCACTCCTTGCCTCTCTCTCAGGCACTAATGAGAAGCTATGGAGCTAGAGCTAGGGAAAGTGACTGGCAGAGTGAATCAGAGTCAAAGGCAATGTTAAGTCATTGCTATCACTGCCTCGGGGGGGGGGGGGTGAGGGGGTGGGAGGTCAGTGTTCTGGTCTTCCTGAACAGCCTCCATCACTGCATGGCTCTGTCTAGGTGGAGAATGCATTGGAAGAATCGTTATCGTTGACACAATATCCACACTATCTGTCGGTGAGATTGGCGTTTTATGAGCAACCTGGAATATTCTGATTACCGTCAACTCTGAGTCCATCTGAGCATGGTCCAAGATGGAGCCAGGTCCGGATGTAACATTTCCCAATTGGGGGGGGGGGGGGGGGGGGGGGCAGTGAAAATGGTATGGGTGCGGCTTCATCGCCCGTGGCGTGAAGCGACACAGGCGATGAAGCTGCACCCATACCATTTTCGGTCACAGGACTTTTATTGGGCAAGTAAACATCAATTATAACATCAGTTGTTGTTGAAGTTGCAACAGGCACGCAGCATGCATAAAGCTAAAGGTCTGACTCAGAGAGTTTTCTGTTTTCAATGATGAAATGCTGTTGGTTTAGTGGTGCCACAGCTGTAGTTAGTTAGTAGCAATAGTAGTGTTTCAAAACATTTTTTTTATGATCAGCACTTTATTTGAATTTTAGACAGTAACAACAAAAAAGGGACAGGAAGAAAACAAAAAGCCAGATTTAGAAAAGAAGAGAGAGAGAGAGAGAGAGAGAGAGAGAGAGAGAGAGAGAGAGAGAGAGAGAGAGAGAGAAAAACATGAATGCTAAAAATCAATTACAGTAATAATTAAATAATAATTCAAACAAAAAAAGAAAGAAAAAAAAGAAAAAAAAAGAGAAAAAAAGGACATTGCAGTTAAGTGTTTCAAAACATTTAAATATAAGCAGTTTCATTTCAAATATCTTTGAAATTTTGGTTGCTTTGCATGCCATCATGTTTGGTGGGGCATCTGGGATTTAGGGGGGCATTGCCCCCCCCCATGCCCATGCCTAGATCCGGCCCTGGATAGAGCTTCCTCTATAAGTGTTGTCGGCGATCATCATCATCACTGCAGGCTTCCATCCATTCATCCTCTCCCTCTGCGTCCGTCCGTCCATCCATGAACGTTCCTGAGGAAAATCCCACGCCCCCCGCGTCTACCCCCGTCCGCGTCGTCTTCATGTCCAGAGCGATTTTTTCCGCCTCCTGTAAATGTTAGGTCGAGAGTTCACTTTGAAATAATGGTGCGATGTGACCTTTTTCTCCGGGAGCATATGATATTGCTCCTGACGAATTGGTAGGATTTGGGAGGTGTGCAACAAAGCCCTGAGGGGGGGGAAGGAGAAATGTCACAATCTCCACCGGATGCAGGGGAGTGGGGGGGGGGGGGGGGGGGGTTGGGGGGGTCTGGCTGGCATGGACAGCAACCTTTTCCCTGCGTGCTTTTTTTAGCAGGAAAAAGCAAAAGCGAAAAAGGAGTATGGACCCCGTCCATACTCAATATAGGACTTGAGTGAGAAGAGGGGAGGGGCGGGACGCGTGGAGCGTCGCTAATAACGTGATGAGTTCGCAAATGTTAATTAACCCACATTGGATGGGTACGCCTTTTAGCATTAGCATAATTAGCATTACTTCGCATAATTCACATTACTTAGCATTTTTAGCATTAATTAGCATTACCATTACTTAGCACAGGGGAGCCCAACCAGTAGATCGGGATCTACCGGTAGATCTCGGCCTGATCTCAAGTAGATCTCGGGAGATGTGGGGGGGAAAGAAAAAAAAAAGGCGGTGGATAAGAAAATGCAATGGCAGTGTTTGTCCATGTCTGTTGTACTTATGTTGTACTGTTGTAGGCCTATTTATGACAAGTCTGTTGTACTTTATGCTTACAGTATATGGACATAAAGTAAAGTGGTAAAACAAAGTAGTGTTGTGTTGTTGTGAAGTTACTGCAGGCTGGCAACGATGCGTGTGGTTTGAAATGTTGATATTGGACTGGTAGATCCCGGAGGGGTTGGCTGCTGAAAAGTAGATCTTGGGTCAAAAAAGGTTGGGCACCCCTGTTCTATAGAAACATTTCAGCACCACAGACAGGTCCCTGTGCTTTTCTATAGAAACACTTCAGCACCACAGACAGTTCCCTGTGCTGTTCTATGTTATATAGAAACACTTCAGCACCACAGACAGCTCCCTGTGCTGTTCTATGTTCTATAGAAACATTTCAGCACCACAGACAGCTCCCTGTGCTGTTCTATGTTATATAGAAACACTTCAGCACCACAGACAGCTCCCTGTGCTGTTCTATGTTATATAGAAACACTTCAGCACCACAGACAGCTCCCTGTGCTGTTCTATGTTATGTCTTAGCATTATTAGCCTTACTTACTTAACATTAGCAATACTTAGCATTAGCATCACTAGTTAGCATTATTAACATTAATTAGCATTACATAGCATCATTAACATTACTTACTTATTAAAAAATGTCAGACCTACAAGCTCATAGAGTGCCACAGAGTGGCGCGCTATGAGCTTGTAGATCTGATATTTTTGAAAATGGTGAAAATGTGGCACAAATCTTTCATTTTTAGCAGGAAAAAGCAAAAGCAGCCGGGTAGTATGGCCCCCCAAAACGCCCACATACAGTATAGGACTTGAGTGAGAAGAGGGGAGGGGAGGACAAGCTGATTAGGGCAAGATGATGACACAGCGAGTTGGAAATCCTTCCAACTGCCAGCTAATGGTTTGATTATTTATATCTTGTCAGGCAGGGGAACAAAGTCAGAGTCATTATATGCCAGCCAGGCTATTACCATAAACCATGTCACTGCAGCACATATAGTGGCTGCTTGGTCTCGTGCAACAAGTTCTAATGTCTCTCAGTCACTATTACCCTGGGGGCTGCTGCACAGCAGACCAAGGAAATCTGGCTGAAGGGTAGCCTAATGCTGAACGCTGAACGCTGATTGCGGATGTGTTTTATTTATGTTTCTGTATGGCAGCGTGATGGTAACTCTATAGCCCACAGGATTGATTGACTAATTCATTGATTGATTAGGCCTTTCAGAAAAAAGCGATTATGCAATTGCAGAATGCATAATCAAGCAAAAGGCGTGCATTATGCAGGGATCAATTTATTTCTAAAAGGGCGCCTACTTCCCACAATAATTGCATACATATGCAAATTATGCAATTATATCAAACACATAATTTGTTACGTTCCCGCATATTTCGCATTTTTCCGCATATTTTGATTTTCCCACATAATTTGCAATTTCCCCATCATAGCACGCCACAGAATGACGCGCTATGAGCTGTGAACACCTGCTATTTTTCAATGAAAGTTAAAACACCACAAGTACAATACAGAATAGTTTAAACAGGTTAATATTAAAGGTAATTCTAAAAGGGTTACACAAAATGCCCAAGGGGCTATAGCTTCCATTCTGTCCAATATAGTACTTACACAATTAGCCTACCCTCAGTTTCAGCTGTTTTTTGTACATCCGTCAAATGTTCTGCCATGAGGGATGGAAAACTGTCCTATAATTGAATGATTTTATATTTTATATTACGTTTGTATAACATCCTGCACATATTATGCTTTCCTATGAGGTCTTGCCTAGTGCACACACAGCCATACTTATTGATACCCTATGAATCATAAAACAAACGCAGATGCAAGGTTCCCGTTTGGTATTACTGTACACAGCACAGAGGTATCTGCCTGGTATATCTTTATCGTCGTGAGAACAAATAAATCCATTTGATTCAATACACTGCTGATATGGAGTACAACTAAACCCAATCCAATCCCTCACAAACAGTACAATCTCATATTGCACGTCTTCTTTTATGCCGGAGCGCCACAACGAGAATCACTGCAGCTTTTTCCTGCAGTGAGTATAAAAATACTGTAAATGAATTTGTCTTCTTCGGTACATAAACTCAATCCGTTGTGCAGCAGCCCGGAAAGAGCACTGTAGGATTACAGGCCCGGATGTAACATTTCCCAATGGTATGGCATTTTCGGTTACAGTACTTAAATACATATACTATATACTGTACTTATTACTATATATTAAGTATAAGCATCAATAATAACATCACTTGCAACAGGCATGCAACATGCATAAAGCTAAAAGTCTGACTCAGGGAGTTTTTCGGTTTTCAATGATGGAATGGTGTTGGTTTAGTGGTACGACAATAGACCTTTAGGTGAGCCCCGCCCTCTTGTCCACCCTAAGACACTTTCCAGCCAGGCTCATTCATTCTGGTCCATTTTTGGAACCAGACCTTGAAAATCTCTTCCAAATCCATCAACAAGGCATCTCCTATGCAGTGAAAAAATGTATGTGTGACATTCATTTTTGAAAACAATATTTTATCGTATAGAAAAGCTATTGGTGGAGAGGTTTGTCTATCACATGTTATCCTTAGCTGTGATTGGACCATAGCAGTTAGGCAGGGGCTTGCCAAAAGGTCTAGTTAGTTAGTAACAGTAGGAGTGTTTCAAATCACTTTAATTATAAGCACTTTCATTTGAAATATCTTTGAAATTTGAGTTGTTTTACATGCGATCATGTTTGGAGGGGCAGCCAGGGCATTTCCAGGGGGCATTGCCCATGCAGCCATGCCCATGCCTAGATGATCCGCCCCTGCTGTAGGATCCGTAGCAAAGGGGACAGTGTAAAAACCTGACACACAGTGAGAGTCCAACTGTCGCACAAAGCCGGAAGAATCCCCACATATAACGCCTACCGCTAGGATATCTTGTGTTTTAATCATGAGCCCAAGTGACACCCAGGTCATCCGTGCTGTGGGCTTTGGCCCGATCCCAGCCATACACAGCCATGCTGGGGCAGAGCCGCAGCAGAGAGGCACTGGGTCAGGTTCTGACCATCTTGCACAACCATTCCCCCTGCAGGGCCAGAGGAGCCCAGTGACCTAATTAGCCGTTTGAATAATCGCTTCCCCTGCCTGGCGTGAAGCTGATTTTTCCTTTGCTTACTCCGTGTGTGTGTGTGTGTGTGTGTGTGTGTGTGTGTGTGTGTGTGTGTGTGTGTGTGTGTGTGTGTGTGTGTGTGTGTGTGTGTGTGTGTGTGTGTGTGTGTCAGGGCGCGATCGAGGCATAGGCATGGGGGGGGCAATGCCCCCCTAAATGCCCTGACTGCACCACCAAACATGATGGCATCCAAAACAACCCAAGATACCCAAGAAATCAAAGTGCTTATATTTAAAACGATTTGAAACACTACTACTGCTACTAACTAACTACAATTGTGGCACCACTAAACCAACAACATTTCATCATTGAAAACAGAAAACTCTCTGAGTCAGACCTTTAGCTTTATGCATGCTGCGTGTCTGTTGCAACTTCAACAACAACTGATGTTATTATTCATGCTTATACTTGTCTAATAAAAGTCCTGTAACTGAAAATGGTATGGGTGCGGCTTCATCGCCACAGGCGATGAAGCCGCGCCCCATACCATTTTCTCTTGCCCCTCCAACATGTTCTCTTGCCCCCCCCCAAATGGGACATGCTACATCCGCCCCTGGTGTGTGTGTGTGTGTGTGTGTGTGTGTGTGTGTGTGTGTGTGTGTGTGTGTGTGTGTGTGTGTGTGCCTGCAGTACATATGTGTGTGGGCGAGCTGGGGAAAAAAAGCCAACGGCCGAGGCGATGGGTGGTCAATGGCGGTGCCAATATACGGTCCGGTTTTCAACCTAGCATTTGACCGTCGCCGCTGCTGCTACAAGACTTCCGCCCGGCCGATCGAATGGCTCATTCAACCCCGCCGCCAACACTGCCAGTTTCCATGTAATGAAGTCTCACACGTTTCGTTCTGGCTGCTATAGCGATCCGACTGCAAGATATAGCTCTCCCAGATATTGACCCGATTGACAGCAATCCCAAGACCGACCCCCATGAACAGCCCCTACCCCCCCATGCCGCGGGCACTCCCCATGCACCTACCCACACTCACACACACACATGTGCACACACACACACCCTCTCTCTCACATGCACACACACATACCTCTCCCGCGTGTGTGAAAGTCACCGTGCTAAATCTGCTTCTATTTAAACCCGTTCTGAGCCGGAAAATATGATTCAAAGATTTGCGCCCCATTTTCACAGTTTTCAAAATATCAGTAACTAAAGTAATGTTAATGGTGCTATGTAATACCAAGTAATGCTAATCATGCTAACTAAGGCTAATAATGCTAAGTAATGCTAATGCTAAGTATTGTTAACAATGCTAATAATGCTAAGTAATGCTAATGCAAAGTATCTTCAATATTGCAAATAATGCTAAGTAATGCTAACAATGCTAATGATGCTAACAATGCTAAGTAAGTAATGCTTGCTAATGCTAAGTATTGCTAATGCTAAGTAAGTAAGGCTAATAATGCAAAGTACGCTAATACTAAGTAATGCTCATAATATTAATAATGCTAAGTAATGTTAATTTAGTATTGAAAACATGCTAATAAAGCTAATAATGCAATGCTAACAAATGCTACAAAGTAAAACTGTTAATGGTAAGTATTGCTAATGCTAAGTAATGCTATTAATGCTAAGTAATGCTAATAACGCATAGAACACCAAAAAGCGTAGCCGCCTACTGGGGGTTAAAATCCTCTTTTCCACTGCCCCCTCTCTCTCTCTCTCTCCTCCAGGACCCCATAGCTCGCTGCCTCTTCTATTTTTTACCCCGATTTTTTTCATATTGTGAACATCAGTATGAGCCGCGGCGGGGGTGTGGCGGTGGGGGTGGCGGTGTTGGGGGGGCGGCGGACGCCCTGGAGAGCTGTTTCAGCAGCATGAAGGCACACACACACTCACACACACACGGACACGGACAGCGCTCGGCTCGGCTCTGCTGTAAGCACTTGTGCGAGGGCCAAGTGCAATGCCTCAGAGGAGTGTTGTTAGTCAGCAGCGGGTCCGGCCGTGTGAGAGGCTGGAGTAATGAGCCGGCAATCAGCGTTACTTGTTCGTGTTCCTTCCTGTGACGCGCGGCTGACAGGCCGTCGCATATACCCGTACGACGTGACTCTTATTATTAGTCACTTCCTTTCGCTGCAGCAGCGGTGCGACAGGCTTCGTCTTTTTTCTTCCAGGAATTCTTTTTTTCTTATCTGTTCTCAAGACGAACAAAGAAGCAATTGGGGCCTCGATATGCCAGGCTGGCGGCCATTTTGTTCTCTATTTTTTTGCCGCCCTGAATGGTGATCGCATTTTGTTGTTGTTTTTGGTGTCGTCTGTTTTTTTTTATGCGGGGTCGTGGCCGACAGACGGCGTCGCTAATGATGTGATGAGTTCGCAAATGTTAATTAAGAGAGAGGTGAGAAGAGAAAATGAAGAGGAAATGCGAGATACAAAAAGCTCCGGAGAGACTGTACTCATTTGGCTACTTCATGTTGAACTTTGCAAAGACATAGAGAGGGGAGAGGAGAGAGAGAGAGAGAGAGAGAGAGAGAGAGAGAGAGAGAGAGAGAGAGAGAGAGAGACGGAGGGAAGAAAAAAGGTAATAGCATGTCCCTTGATTGAGGACGTCTCATTATTTGTGGTGATGTGAATCGCACCCAAAGCAGCTTATTACGATCATCAGCACTCGATAGTGGAGATGGAGGTGATCCACTCCCCGGGCCGAGGGCACCGCCGCACAGCGCTATTGATTTGGCTGTTAAGAGGTGCTTGTGTTACAAAGGGCACGCATCTCAGTCTTCCATTAAGATAATTACGCTCTCTATCGCTTTTTTTGCACACCTCCGTGGCCTGCTGAATGAATAAAATTGCCGATAATTAAGTTGCTTTTTATGTGTCTTTTTGCTGAGCTGAAGAAACAAAAGGGGGGGGGGGGGGGGGGGGGGGGGGGGGGGGGGCGTGTGGTGTGCAACTTGCTCAAGGCTTTGGATGATGGTAATAGATGGAATAAATAATTCCTAGTGCCTCGCTTGAGGAAAATAACGTTGACTTGATCATATAAAATCCACGCGACGTTTGGCGGTTTGAATAGCTTTGTTACACTGCTATAAATCTAAGAAACAGCCATTTAAATATGGTATATCACCTGTGTCAGAAGGTATAGATTTCTTTTGTCTTCCTGCTCTACAACAAAATGTAAATTTGAATTCACTCGGGGGTACAGTATAGTGTATATATATATGAAAAGAGACAGCGTCGGATACTGTGTGCCGGAGCATATTGCCTGGAAATCCCTCATGTAAAGTTGACAACATAATGGCCCCTCAACCATCAGCTTCACGCGCTTTCACCCTACGATGACACAGCCAGGGCTCAAACCCGCAGGTTTTACTTGTGCCCTCGGAACATGGCCAGCGTGTGGTCCTCGCCCTTTTCCCTCCCACGCGCCGGGGGGGGGGGGGCTTCTCCGAGGACCTGTTTTACGGCGGGTATTAGCATTTTCGAAAGGGCAACCGAGTCAGCGCGTCGGAAAACAGGGAAAGGTCACAGGGTTTTCCCGAAGGTTAGTACCTCCAACACTCTATCAAAAGCACCTTGCCTTTGCCGCTGCTGCCGCGGACCGGTTCCTGCCAAATTGAGAGATTGCCCATTTCTTCTCCCCTCGCCGGTGACATTAAGAGGGTCATTTAGCACTCCTGCTCTGAAAACCCTGATTAGTTGTGAACAAGGCGAGGGACCACCCTGGCACTCCTCCTCCCTCGGCCCTCTGAAGTCTCTGAACTGCAGCAGACAAGAGTCAATGATCCTCCTGCCTCACCCATTCCTCTTCTTCTCCTCCTCTGCAACACTGTGAGGCAGCAGTGCTTCCCAAACGTTGTCCTGAAAGTCCCAGGGGTGCCTTTGGAGTGTTTCCTAAATTCTGACCTGAAAGTCCCAGGGGTGCCTTTGGACTTTAGAACAATTACACATTATCATTTATCATCATAAGAAAGCTATACAGAAATGTTATGGATACATAAAGTACAATTAAAATACCCTAACCTCAACCTGGTGTCACTACTATTTTGGGCGTCTCTTTTTTAGAGGTGCTAACCCCGCCTAATCAAACTATTATTGTAGATTTCCATCCTAACTACTTATAGTTAATCCTCTTCATGCTGGGTAGTAGTAGTAGTAGTAGTAGGTTTTTATTTCGGCACTTAATGAAAAGCTTTACACAAAAGAAAATGATTAAATTTACATATGTAGACATACAGATATCCGTACAGTCCATACTGGTGCCGAAAGGGTATAGGCAGAAGCCGAAGCTTATTAATGCCTACCCCTTTTGCTGTAAATTTATATTACAGCAAGTTAAATAATAATTGCAGGAGTTGGAGGCCCACGAATGTGGGAACACAGAGCAGGAAGATGAGTAGTTTGCCCAGAATAGGAGGAATACATGCTATGTGGTTTATTGACCACATGTAAATGTGGACAACATGCAATGTCTCAGACACCATATCTCGGGCTGATAGGCCACAGATTAAGGTTCTGGTGGTTGACTATGGAAGACTACCTAGTTAGTGGTCATAATCAAGTGATTATTTATTAATGTGTACGAACTAGCACATAGGCACATACGGTCTTCACCAACGAATGTTGCAGTTGGCCCCAGGTCTGCCCCTCCTCCTTCAGTTCTTTCTCCACTCACTGATTTTCTCTTTGGGTCTGCCTCGTTTTCTTTTTCCAGGTGGTGTCCATCTCCTGGCTAGAGCCTTGGGATGGCACTGCATGGGGTCCATTCTGCTTCTGCAGACATGTCCAATCCACATCCACTTTCTGAGCTTGATCACATTAGACAATGGGGTCAGGCTTGGTCTCCTGTATAAAGTATGCGTCTTCATTGGAGACTGTTGTGGGCAAGAATATCCTCAATATTCTTCTCTAAGGCACCTCCTTTGGAAGACATCCAGCTTGTGACAGATGGCCTGTGTCATCCTAAACCAACATTAAATTCCTTTTGAGTGCTAATGAATTAACCTTTATGTCAGTGTGTAAGCAAATTGGATAAAATCCTATTTTTGTCACATCTATATTGATTTTTCAATAGGCTATGTACACCACCATAAACTCTAAAACACACAACACGCCACAAAAGCAACAAAGAATCCCAACACATGAATCCATAATAACCATGATCCCAGCAGGCTTTTCCCTTCCAAAATGTCTCAGTCCTTATTTTCATCCTTGTGTACGGTCTGGGTTAATGTCTGGGTTAATGTCTACGTTTGTGCTAAATTCCCACTGACAATGGAGAATATTTTGCATCATGATGACGTGCACAATAAAAGTGCCCCTCACTTTGCACACGGTGTGTTTTTTAAATTCAATTTAAAGGGGAATTCCACCCATTTTCAACATTTTTCTGAGAGCGTACAAATGCAACCAAATGAACCCTAAGGGGTTCATTTGGTTCCATTTGTACGCTCTCAGAAAAAAAGAAGCGTCTAAAGAAATCCATTAACATGATGAAAATACATCTTGATGATGTCATCCAGATGTTTCACCAGGTTAGTGGTTTTCTTCAGACCTCCATTTCTAGGAAACACAGAACGGGGGAACTTTTTTTTATCATGTCCACCCAGCACCTCTAGGGTATACTAATGACATATTAGAATGTTGAAAATAGGTGGACTTCCCCTTTGCAAAACGTTGTTTTGCAAATTTTCCTAACCAGCGTGTATAAGTTGCCTATTGACGCTACGAACATAGAACGTAGGTGAGCTTGGAGAAGTTAACATTCTTTCCCATCACTGCTGTGCCCTTTGAGGCACAGCAGAAGAAAAGTTTCCAACCGCAGCTGTGCTGCAGCCCTGCTGCACACACAGGGCTGCAGCCAGGGATGTGACCTGACCCACACAGGACCTCCAGGGGTATTAGCACTAGGGTACGACGGGGGACTTGGGGGAGGCTGATGGCAGCGGAGTGACAGACAGAAGCAGATCGGAAGATGGAAGTGCATGCGACTGGCGGCACGGTTGTCGTATGTGTGTACAGTGTGGTGGAGGAGGAGGATTTCTCTATAAACGTCTGTCTGGCTTCCAGTGAAATTGGCGGAGCGTGCTGTGTGTGTGTCTGTGTGTGTGTGTTGCATGTTTGTGTGTGTGTGTGTGTGGGGGGGGGGGGGGGGGGGTGCCAGAGACCCCCATGGAGGCTGACTCCAGCAGTGGGGAGATGTGCTTACACGCTTGAGTTGGCTAAGCCGGCGGATCCGGAGGGGGGACCACCACCACCACGGATGCATGGTGGCGCGGGGAGGAGGAGGAGGAGTAGCAGGGGGCTCTAGGGACCGGTGTGTGGGCCTTGGCTGTGGATAAAAACCATGGCTTCACCAGCCCCTGACGTCTCCCAAGTACCCCAGGGTTGACCTTGGTGGGCGTTTACACCCGCTCACCCGATTCAAAGCCCCCACCGGTTTGTTATAGAGAAGTATACGGTAATTGTCCTGGTTATGAATGTGTACTACTGAACACGGCCCTGAGTATAGACATCGCCACTGCAAACTCCGTTCACTTCATGGGATCAGTCCAATAGTGGCTCTACCATCAAGTTGTGTTTCACCATGTGAATGATTTTTCTTTTAGGACCTTTTTTTCTGACAGTGTACAAATGTGAACCAATGATTGGTCAGAGTATTATTTGGGCTGAGCCTTCTTGTGTTCCTGTACACTTGGTTGTGTTTCACCTATTTTGGGCATACAGTAGGAGAAAAAAAACATGTTGCATTACCATGAATTGTGAGTTTCTAAGCTGTGCTGAGCTACTGTATTATGAAAATCTTCAAACTGTCCATCCCTTCGTCCAAATACTTTCATACGTTCGTACGCTCCAGACACTCTACACATCTCATCAAACCCTGGATAGCGTACATGGTGAAGCCCACCTGCAACTCTACTGACCACAAACCTCAAATCCTTAGGCCCTAACAGACACCAAAGGGTCAATGTTCAACTGAAATGTCAGAGCGATTGGTGCAGCCAGTGAGGAGCTACTATGGTTTTTACACATTATCGTATGACAGTAATTTTTGAGTGTGTTCAGCTACTAGTGTAGATTGCTGTCCCACACAAACATTAAATTCCCTTTGACAATGAAAGGAGCCTTTTATGTTTGTTAGGCAGTGATATGGTACAAAGAAAAGAGCAAAGATTAATTGCCAAGTCAATCTTTTTACCCTAAAGGGCCATTCACACTAAGTTAAGGGGATGGCCTAGTTCACACCAATCATGAAAAACAATTACTAATGGTGAATGATGTTGTTATAGCTCTGCAATTTCAGTTTCTGCGTTGAACAGCGTACCGTTTAGTTATCAGCTATAGTGTTTGTCGTGAAAGGCTCGGCTGAGTGATGTGAACTGGCATCCGTGGGGTTTGGGACAGGCGTTGTTTTGTCCAAATCAAATCTAGCGGATTAGAATTAAAGCCCGGCGAGTACGTGAAAGAGTTTATTGAATCTCAGTCAACAGTCATTTTAATTTTCTCTTCTCTCTCTACCCCCCCCACCACACACACACACACACACACACACACACACACACACACACACACACACACACACACACACACACACACACACACACACACACACACACACACACACACACACACACACACACACACACACATCCATCTGCAAAATGTGGACTGCGTGCGTCTCCATCTGCTCCTCTCATTGTCATCGTGTTATCATCGACCGAACACCTCTCCCTATTCCTCTCACAAATTTTACACCCTCCAGGCCCGGAAGTAACATTTCCCAATTGGGGGGAGGGGCAGCCGAAAATGGTATGGGGGGCGGCTTCATCGCCCGACGATGAAGCTGCACCCATACCATTTTCGGTTACAGGACTTTTATTAGGCAAGTAAGCATCAATAATAACATCAGTAGTTGTTGAAGTTGCAACAGACACGCAGCATGCATAAAGCTAAAGGTCTGACTTAAGGGGCTTACAGACGGCGAGTAATAAATCGTGCATTCGAATTCATTTTAAATGGGGCCGGCATTTTTTTGCTCAGAAAACGACCTGCGATCAAGAGAGCATTTAACGCCGATCGTTCATCGCACAGCGTCACTGATTTTTGTTGCGCGCGTGCTTGTTTCGTGCACGTGCATGCAAGTTTTTTTTGTTTATCGTTGCCATCTGGAAAGCCCTTTAGAGAGTTTTATGTTTTGAATGATGAAATGCTGTTGGTTTAGTGCTGCCACAACTTAGTCGCAGTGGTAGTGTTTCAAATAATGTTCAATAACAAGCACTTTGTTTTCAAATATCTTTGGAAATTTGGGTTGATGTCTGCATGGCATGCAAACCCCCCCCCCCCCCCCCCCCCCCCCCCCCCCCCCCATGCCCATGACTAGATCCGGCCCTGCTCTACTTCCACCCCCCCCCCCCCACCCCCCTTGCCCCACCCCCCATTTTTTCCTCGTGCCTGAGCGGCATGTGGCGAACAGGTAAATAAATCACTAAGCGGTTCTGGAGGAGATAACGAGGCAACGGGGGATATTTGGGCGCTCTGCAGATGTCTGCAGATGCTCTGCCTCCGGGCCAAATGGAAAGGGGGCCATGCCACTTGATATAAATATATATATATACACATACATACACAGAGACACCCCGCATCTACTAGAGAAACACTTGGACACACTAATCAGATCCTCCAAATAACAGAGTGTTTAGGATGCGTGAGGTGCAGTCAGCGGCGCTGCGTCTGAATTAGACTCGACACCTCGCGTTGGCCTGACTGACTAAACAGTGGGTGTAGGAGGAGGAGGCTCTTGTATATATATTCCCCCGGCTCCTCTTTCTGTGAGACGCAGCCAAGTCCTGAGTGTTATGTTAACATAACACTTTCAGAGATAAACGAACACTCGCGATTCCGTTAGCTTAACCGTTTCGATAGTTGCCGCTATACAAGACCTCTGACTCTTGTTTGCTTGGAATTCTGGCATGCAAGGAATTGTTAACGGCCTGCTGTGATAGGCTACAAACGCGTCTAACCCAAATGATGTAAACGCAGAGGAGAGGGTGATGGAGAGGACAAAGAGACACAGAGGACATGGGTACCGGGTACAACCATCATGCCCTTGTGTTCCACCTCTCATTCCCCTTTGCCAGTGTTGCCAACTGCCAAAACCCAAAATGCACCAGTGGCACTGCCAAAATGTGCTAGAATGCGCAACAAGCAGTGGTTTTCAACGATTTTCATACCAGGACCCTGCATTTTAGCCACCATTTGATGTTGAGTTTAGTAATTTAGGAGAAATAACTGGCCAAACATTGGTCAAAATAGCAATTCTTTCACATTTTCTGAATGTGTAGATTCTTGAAAATTAGGTAATTCAGATCTCGAGATCTCGAGAGTTACAGATCTATAGGGGTCCATTTGGCTACAAATGGTCCATTCTAGGAAGGGAGGATTTTCCGCCAGGAGTTTTCCACTAATTTTGGCGCTAGGGGGTCTGGAAAAAAAGCTAAATATAGCGTCAATTGCGCCAAGTTGGCAACACCGCCCTTTCCGTTTTTCTGAAGTCCCCGCTCTGCCCGAAACGATCCTTCAGTTCACAGCTGGGGGTCCAGGAGGCTAAGGAGAAGCTGGCATAGGGGCGAAACAGAGTAGAAAAATTAATCATTTGATTCTCTTGATACACAAAGCAGATAGCGGGAGTACTACTACTGACGCAAAGGCACACTAACATTTAACAAGAGGGAGAGTTGAGACAATGACATTAGGGTAATGAAGTGAAAATCCAGCTAATGAGAAAGAGAAAGGCAGAAACGGATGTAGAGGAGAAAACCCCTGGAAAGACAGACAGACACACACAGAGGGACCACTGTGGTGAAACTGAGAGAGACGTTGAGAGCAGTGTTGCCAACTTGGCGCATTTGACTTCATATTTAGCTTTTTTCCCCCAGACTCCCCTGGTGCCAAAATTAGTGAAAATCTAGTGCTTTTTTGCTGGTGAGTTGGGGCGAAATTGGTTGACAGGCGCCAGAGATAAAATCCTCTTTTTTCACCATTTTCCTCTTATGATACAGTCCTCCTTCCTTCCTAGAAAAGACCATTGGTAACCAAATGGACCCTTATAGATCTGTAACTCTTGAGGGGTCCATTTGGTTTCATTTTTCGCTCTCAAGAGTTAAATTATATTTAAACATCTGAATTACCTAATTTTCAAGAATCTAAACATTTAAAAAATGTAAAAGAACTGCTATTTTGACCGACGTTTTACCAGTTATTTCTCCTAAATTAGTCAGAGAGACTAAACTGCAGAATAAATAGTGGGCCCTGGTATGAAAATGGTTGAAAACCAACCTGCTCTACCGCATTCTAGTGCATTTTGGATTTTGGCAGTTGGCATCACTGGTTGAGAGTTTACACACACACTCACACATTCACGCACACACGCGGTGGTTTTGAAGACAGTAAGGGCGAAGTTCAAGAGCAGACTTAGATTCTGGAAAAAAAGACTTTTAAATGTGCAATTAAACCCCAGCTTGGAACACAATTATAATTCAGAACAGCCATTAGAGAATGAAGGCTAGCTTTTCATGCACTCGGAGGAAAGGAGAAAAAAGGCACACGCGGGGGTCTCAGGGGGGGTATTGGAGATGGAGAGTGCAGCCATCAGAAACATATCCTTTTTTTTACCAAATGACACTAATGAGCAACATCTAGAATGAAGGGACACAGAGGCAGAATGGATCGATCGGCCTGCAACCACCGCCGAAGACTGTTGTTGAGCGAGGAAAGAAAAAGATAAATGAATGTGAAAATATCATCACAACACATTATAAACGCTCTGTGTACAACACACCAGGGGCGGATGCAGGCATGGGCATGGGGGGGGGGGCAATGCCCCCCTAAATGCCCAGTCTGCCCCACCAAACACGATGGCATGCAAAACAATCCAAGATATTCCAAATTAAAGTGCTTATATTTAAAATGATTTGAAACACCACTGCTGCTACTAACTAACTACAGCTGTGTCACCACTAAACCAACAGCATTTCATCATTGAAAACAGAAAACTCTCTGAGTCAGACCTTTATCTTTATGCATGCTGCATGTCTGTTGCAACTTCAACAACAACTGATGTTATTATTGATAATTTACTTGCCTAATAAAAGTCCTGTAACCGAAAATGTTATGGGTGCGCCTTCATCGCCCGTGTCGCTTTGCGCCACGGGCGATGAAGCCGCACCCATACCATTTTCTCCTGCCCCCCCAATTGGGAAATGTTACATCTGCCCCTGACACACACACAGCCACACCGGCACACACACACACACACACACTCAAACATACAGTTTCTTCGTTTGATTGCATTAGTTTGTTATAATTAATGGTGCGGGGCGGGTCTTTGTTATGAAAAGGATCTAATTATTGTAGGAATACCGCGTGTGTATTTGTGCGTGTGTGCATTTAAACGCGCAACTCATGCATACGTAATGTAATGGCGTCAACGTCGATGCACATGCAGGCTACACGATCCCGCGCCCGTTTATTTGTATACCCGTGGCGCACGCCTGAGTGCGTAGGAGGAGGAAGTTTCCATATGACATTGAAGAGTTTCCCTGCGTGCTGATTAGGCAGGTGAAGTGCTACAGTATATTAGGATTTGCTCAGCTAAATGCTTCGTGGCATCTAGACAATGGCTTATTTATTAACACTTCTGGCAACCATTATTTGGCAACGCAAACGGAGGCTCAATTAAGGAGAATAAATTAGGATTAACGCAGGAAAACGCCGGCGCATTTTAATTTTAATTAAACGTGTTTATTATTTATTTTCTCCCTGCCCGCTGTAGCGGGAGGGGGGGAATTAAGGAAAATTAGATGCCCTGCCGCCTCCTTATATACTGTACACTCAGAGAGAGAGGGAGAGAGAGAGAGAGATGAAGGAAGTTAGCATGGTCCAAGTGGCGAGAAGAGGACAGGACACAATGGACCTCTCCAGCAGCAGCAGCAGCAGCACATAATCTAATGAAATGAAACACTTGTCATTAACTGTGATAAAACTCCCCCTTGGAAAAATCATCACCACACAGCAGAAGTCTGGCAGGCCTTCAGAAAACCCCGCAATGCGACACACACACACACACACACACACACACACACACACACACACACACACACACACACACACACACACACACACACACACACACACACACACGCACTGCACAGTGGGTGGAATCGACAGCGGCCATTCCATTTCGTTCCCCCCTAAAAAATAGTCACGCACCCGCTGATGTTTGTTTGAGCAATACGCTACTACAAATCACAATTAGTCAAGTCCTAATCGAGTCATCGCTTATATATTACTGCTCCTTTGTCAGTCCCTCTGCGGGAGGCTCTGGGGAAGGCGAGGGGAGGAGGGCGACGTACGCGGCCAACGGAGGACCTCACGCCGAGACGCCGCGGCTCTAAACGGCAACAAGGCGACACGCTTCGTGTCATCGATGCCATGGCAGAGAGTGTCCCGCTGTCTTGTACTACTATAATCTAACCAGCCCTCTGTGTATGTCAAGCTGGCCTTTTTTTCTTTTTTCTTCCCTTCCTACCATCTTGCCAATATGCCTCCTTGGAAAGATAGAGAGGAAGAGATAAGAGAACTGTAGAAGGGAGTATAGGAAGATCTTAGAAAGCAATGCATAGGCATGCAGAAAGTAACACTTTGCGGAGAGTAACGTGGTTCATATTGGTTTCAATCATGCATATTCATTTGACACCCTTCGGCTCAGAGGGACCATAGACCATTTATTGCAAAGCTTTTGCATGTTAGTATGGTGGTGTGGCTCTGCTCATGTGACAAATCTCACATTTGATATCTCAGATTTCTGTGCACCGAGACACAGCTCTGATCAACAACCCCCGTGAGCAGAGCCTAACATACGACATCAATTACAATTCATTCCAAATACATATTGAATATATTACAGACCATAGAACACATAATTACCCCAGACACCCATAACAGAACTACACACCACAATGCAATATTCCATACATCATGATCATCACATAATCATCCACTCAGAACTAGTGCCACAGAGAAGAGGCCGGGGAGGTGGAGGAAATTTCAACGCTTACATCTGAACAGGGACATGGAGTCAGCTAGCATGAAGACTCAGGACAGAGTAGTGACTGCTTATAAAGAACACCTTATGAATGTGGGCGTGAGTGACTTGCTGACAGCCAATGATGGGAGTTGAAATGGAGAATGACTGCTGATTTAAAGAAACAGAATGAATTACGACTGAGAATAAGGAGTATAATAAAAATAAACCTTCTGCCCTCTGTGTCTCTACTATCGCTTGCGTTGGATTTTAGAAATACTTTTTAGTCTCCTATTACCATTTTGAAACCTAACCCTTAAACATATTCCAACCATATTTGATAACCTGAAAAAAAAAAAAAAATATGTTTTTCTTGGGGGGTCTGGCATTTGTGTTTGTGGTAGATATGTATTTTTATCACATTATGTGATATGATAATCCCTTCTGGGATTTTTTTTTAAAAAAAGTGTATTTCACCTTGAATGTGTGTGTGCGCACAGAACACACACACAACACACACACACACACACACACACACACACACACACACACACACACACACACACACACACACACACACACACACACACACACACACACACACACACATAATGCACCCATTCCTACACAGTAAAATACAGAGTGCTAAAGTAAAGGTGCATTTCATAACTTTCAAGTAGGTCTACCTCTTGCAGCTCATTTCTGCCACAATCTTACAAGAAGGTATTCCCACTTTACTGGAGTCTGGGGAGATTTTTACAGTGTTTTTTTTTTTTTGCAGAGTTTTGGGCAGTACTGCGTGTCAACCGGTAGCTGTCCTATATATATGCAACATAAGAGTCTAATTTAGAAACACCTTCACAACGACTGTAGATGGTTAACACATAGTCCAGATTCCATTTAGACCACGTTTTTCTCTGCCATATCAATTTTGGCTCGGTCTCTGCAGCGAGGTACTGTGTGTGTGTGTGTGTGTGTGTGTGTGTGTGTGTGTGTGTGTGTGTGTGTGTGTGTGTGTGTGGTGTGTGTGTGTGTGTGTGTGTGTGTGTGTGTGTGCGTGTGTGTGTGTGCGTGCGCGCAGTGGCAGCCTCTACACACTCAAAAACATATATGGACAGACAGATAACAGAAGAGTTAGAGAGCAATCTAGTGGTGTGGTGCACATACTGCCATTGAGCATGACTCACAGACAGCTCAATAGAGACTGGGCACTGCAGGGCTAATCTCTATAAAGGACATCTGTCAATCACTGCTGCAGAGGGTTCAGAAATCCAGCATGGCTGGTGGGTTTATCCATCTCAAATTACAACAAAAGCCATAAAGCAAAAGGCAATGAAAACTTTTAAGTCCCAACCAGTCCAAAGCGGTTGGAAGTCTTGGATAACCTCAGACACTATTGGGGCCTGAGAAGCAATTTAATTGGTAAAATTAATTGGTTAAACAATAATTGACACATTGTCAATTAATTGACAGCTTGCCACCCTAGGACACTTTCCGGCCGGGTTCATTTATTCCAATGTAAATATCATGGTCTTTACACAATAAATACTGGTTCATTTTTGGAACCTTCAAAAACCTATGCAGTGGAAAATGTGTGTGAGACAAAAAAAAAAAAAACAATGTTTTATCATATAGGAAAGCAAAAATTAAATGTGTAAAAAATATGACACTGAAATGAGTAATACATTCAAGTGGTAACATGAAACATATTGAGAAAACAATATGTTGTCAAAGCCACTCACTCATAAATACGTATTTTATTCAAATCAATATAGTATTTGGTTGGTTTTGCCTTAAAATTAGCCTAACTAAAGTTCATTTTTTATGGACTTGAGATGGCCTACAGGCTCTATGCCATTCTACTGGACCAGAAGTGTGTCTGCTGTATCATTTGGGGGGCATGAATGTCTTGTATAGTTTTGCATAGTCATTGTTGAATATTATCAAGATCTGATCACTTTGTCCACTTAGAGATTAAAGGCTTCAGTGTCTCTCCTAAGCCAGTTGAGCCCCAAGCCAGCCTCCACAGACACATGGAAATTGATCTTTAAATATTTTATCTCTAAGGAAAATGCTTCACAATAACAATGTTGGTGTAACTAATACAGTAAGAAATCCGCAACTTTATTTTCCATGCAATAGCTTTAAGTTTCACATGAATCTTAACCATCTGAACCCCAGCAGACATATTCTGCTTTAGCAAAAAAACAAACAAAACAGGTTAAAATACATGTTTGCTGAACAGCTTGGACTTGTAGATCAGCTGTTTTGTGTCAAAGCCATTTGATGTAGGTAGGGAAAAAGCGACAAACGTCAAGCGTCAAGCCAATTCAGTCCAATGTCTATAGGGTTCAAGAGCTTTAATTTCGTTCCCTTTTTTTCCCACTCTTCTTAGTTGCACCAACATTGTTATGTTTAAGTGATATACTTTTTTTGTGAATATTATAAAGATGACACATCTTTCTTTCCTGATAAACTGCAATCTTTCCTGATAAACTACATTGCGAGCTCACAGATCAACTCTTTTTGTTGTATGCTTGCTCCCAGAATAAGGACCCAAGCGGTCAAGGCTGTAGATATTTTGTCACATTTATTTACCTCCAAAATTGATGAACAGCTCATATAATTGACTGTCACAGCTTGGGTCTGAGGAAAACATAATACTACAAATTAATATGGCTGAAACTCAAAACAAAGAAATAAACATTTGATAATTAAACAAAACAACAAACCAATAAATAAAGAAACCAAAAACAGGCTATGCCTTCCTAGAAAACCCTGTCAGGCCTCCCTTGGTGTTGTCTCTTAGCTGTCTCAAACTGAGCAATCTCCCTCACTCTACCATTCCAGCCTCTCTTATACCAGGTGAGACCAACCCACAATGGTTAGTCATTGAACAATCTACTCAAACAAGGTAAACCATGACCCACGAGATAGACCAATTACACATTTTCCTCCATAGACCTCAATGTTCTCAATGCTTCAAATAAACCACAAATTACAATAGAATCAGGCAACACAAATAAAAGTACATAAAGCTACACCTAGCCACACATCCCAGGTAGCTTGATGGCAGTCAACTAATGAAGCAGCTGTGCAGAGTGTGTTTGTAATGTTCAGTTCTACACTGTGGAGTCTTCTAGTGTCTATAGGGCATGACAGACAATGGTACTTGACTCACGCCAGATGGAATACTGCCATAGGTATTCCGCCATGAACCCTAGTATCCCAGGTTAGGGTTCATGTCAGAAAAACACAACAGCTGAATAACATTGTTGAATAGTACAGTATGCTAAAAATTACTGGAAAGTTTAGCCCAAACTTAGGCTGATTATGTGTGCTCACTGTTTATCTCTGTGGACAGCGTATGCCGTGTTTATACTAACATCTGGTGTCTGCAGATGCACACATGTTCAGATTAGAGTATTTATTTACTCTAATGGTCTACACTATGGGCCTGGAAATGGACCAGGAACTGGAAGGTCCCCAGCCTGATCTGCCACCGACTTAACCCTTAACTGCTCCCTGGTTGTCCCTATAAGTGCCACTGCTATCACTAAGGAAATGAATGAAATCGCCGTAGCTCCTCACTCACTGCATCAATCACTGACTTCTCACATGGTCATTGACCATAATATTAGGAAGAGATAACAAAAAACAAAACAAAAACAAACAAAAAAATAATAACCAATTTTTAATTAATCACTTCCTCACAGGGATCAAAACAGGTCCCAAAAGCTTAAAAAAAAAAGAATGAAAATCCTGGGTGGAGGTTACAGAGAAATAGAGCAAAACAAAACAGAGGACAATGCAACTGGTAACATAAACGTAGTTCTCAATGGACATTAGATGTTTGACTTCAACCCTTAAAGTTAAACGATTGTTGGTCTGACCTCCGAGCCACCGACAACCTGAGACAGCTGACCTTACATTCACACAGCAACGTGTCTAGAATACGCTATGATTCACCTATTGCCACATTAGAAATGTAAGCTCTGCGTTTGTCTCCATAAAAGCCCGTTAATGCAGCCGATTGTGAGGGCAATTCTTTTGGAATGAGTAAGCAGCAGCAGCAGCAACAACAAAGGATCCTAAATGTGTTGTTTGTACAAATGTGTGTTCGGGGTCACGTTGGAAAATCACACCAAAGTTACATCAAGCGTTTCAGAGTCGACGGCAGCAGCAGGTAACGTTAGTGGCATAATTACATAAAGCACACACAGCCCTTTGCTGTGCATTAACTCACCTCCACGCCTGAACCCCGTAGGTGTAAAAATCTAAGGCCCCCGTGGCACTTTGCGTTGAGTGGTATAAATACGCCTCACACTTCTGTTGACTTGGTGGATGGATGGAAGGTATGAATCAGCTCTCCATTAGACTTGCATGAGGGTTCTAGAAAAAGACAACCCACCGGCTTTTATCTCCTTTGCATTACCGCGCCGCACGGTCACAGGGAGTAGGACGGTGCTTTGCAAACAATGATATATGGCAACGCAGCCGCATTATCATAGGGAATAAGAAGTCTACGGTTACTTATCATTGGAGAGAGGGCTGCAGTTAGTTTGAGGCCTGGAGCGCAGACAAAGATGGGAGCCCTGCGGTATTGTAAACACCTAGATTGGGAAGCCTGTTTGAATGGAGTCCGCCGTTTGAGTATCGAGGTAAATTAGGCATTAATTCTAGCGCAATGAGACCTGCATAGCAATTCAGCCAACGTTGATGATGGTTGCCTGCAACGAAATTAGCAGAATAATGAGATTTGGAGAGTATGGGAAAGGAGAGATAGAGGGGAAGGAGAGAGAGAGGGAGAGAGAGAGAGAGAGAGAGAGAGGAGAGAGAGAGAGAGAGAGAGAGAGAGAGAGAGAGAGAGAGAGAGAGAGAGAGAGAGAGAGGAAATGTGAGAAGGACGAGATGGAGAGAGACAGAATTAAAGAAAGAAATAAGGAAAGAAAAGACATTAACAGACCAAATTACAGATAGATACCGTTTAGATTGACGCATAGACAAAATAAAGAACACAAAAGATTGCCAATAAAAGAAAACAATGTTTAAATTAAAGAACCCAAATCATTGGGAGTAAACTATAAGTCTCAGGAACGACTATGTGTTAAATAAAGAAAGGACTAGCTGCAGTGCAAAATAAACCGGAGTCATCCCGGCAGAGGAAAGGACACGGAAGAGAGATAGGAAGTAAAAGGCAGAGAGAGAAAGGGCAGACGGGGGAATCGTAAAAGCAGGAAAGTGCATTTATAAACACGTCTCTATAGTAACCAAGCGGTTATTTAGCTGGTGGGAGGGGAGGCGGGGGCAGGGGCGGATCTAGGCATGGGCATGGGGGGGGGGGGGGGGGGGGGGGGGGGGGGCAATGCCCCCCTAAATGCCCTGACTGCCCCACCAAACATGACGGGATGGAAAACAACAAAGATATTTCAAATTAAAGTGCTTATATTTAAAATGATTTGAAACACTACTACTGTTACTAACTAACTACAGCTGTGTCACCGCTAAACCAACAGCATTTCATCATTGAAAACAGAAAACTCTCGGAGTCAGACCTTTAGCTTTATGCATGCTGCGTGTCTGTTGCAACTACAACAACAACTGATGTTATTATTGATGCTTTACTTTCCTAATAAAAGTCCTGTAACAGAAAATGGTATGGGGGCGGCTTCATGAAGCCGCCCCCATACCATTTTCTCCTGCCCCCCCAGTTGGGAAATGTTACATCCGTCCCTGGACGGGGGCGAGGGCTGGGGGGAAGGGGGAAGGGGACGGGAGACTGCATTTTACTGGCATCACCCCTGCATCACAGTAGTTATTACAGTGGAGAGAGGGGGGGGTGAAGCAGCAGTGAGGGTACAGCCAGTTGCAGATGAAAACCGGGGTTTTTTATTTACCCATAACTGCCACAAATGTTATGAACAAAAATGATAAATTATAGAAGAGCTCAGTGTCGTACGATATTACCACCAAACAAAGTGTTACCCAACAGACGGAGACTCGAAACACAACAACGGCTTGGAGAAACAAATGAACACAGCAGTAGAGGATATAATACTATAATATAACAATAATAATAACTTCATTTATATAGCACTTTTTTAGGCCTACGCCACAAAGTGCTGTCCAATAGGAATAAAACAAACATCAAGAAACATTAGTGGACAAAACATAGTACATGGAAACAGCATAATTAATGGTCAATTAAAACAACTAGGAACAAAATGCACTTAACCAATTAAAGAAACAAAAGAAAATTAAGATAAAGGTAAAATTCATTTTAAAAAGGCTTTCTGAAGCAGGTGGATTTCTAAAGGGGTTTTAAAAAAGATGGAGACTAATAACTGCAATTAAGTACCTTAACAAAACTAACTGTTACATGAATACTCTGTGCATGTGCAATGGCTGCTTAAGTTATAGAACACTTTGGCCCAGTCACCATGATGAGCTAGATCTGAGATTCAGGAGTCACAAGGGACGCAATTTACAATTTAGGCAGTTTAGCAGACGCTCTTAAACAAGAATGACTTACATTAAGTATGAAGGACACATTTTGCATTTAAGCATGAAGACACATTGCTTTACAGCATGAAGGACACATTTTGCATTTAAGCATGAAGACACATTGCTTTACACCAGGAAATGGAGCTCCCAAACAACCAGCACGTTAGCGCAAAACAAAACAAAATACGTTGTAAATAATCCAACCAAATTGCCTAAAAGGACATGTGCACTTCACATCAGTGGCGTTTCTAAACCATTTCGAGCCCCAGGCAAGATTTTCCCTGGAGCCCCTCCTTACCCAATGGGCCTGTAAGGGTCCAAAATCTCCTGTGATGTCATACCTATAGACAGGCACAGTAAAACGGCACCCCCCAAGGGATAAAATTAAGAACTGTTTTTAAGCTAAAGAACATAGTATATGTGTTTTAAATATTCAATTCAATTTCATATACGGTTTATTAGCCTGGGATCCCTTTAAAGCATGTCTGGTGATCACCCTTGTGCTCCCCTCCCCTCATGGCACCCCAGGCAAGTGCCTAGTCTGCCTAAAGGCAAAAACGCCCCATCCCCTGCTTCATATATAAACAACACAAAGCCCAAAGCAAACAGGACACATTCCAAATGACTCAAATGGTGTGACGTTAATTGGTTCTATAGTTGACTGCAGCTTAAATGAACCTGTACACGTGTGTGGGTAGAGAACTTAATGAGGTGTGAGGTGAGACGGTGTGAATAGGGATAATATTACCATGGGTGGGCTGTGGCCAACACACAGACAAAGACTGGGAGAGAGAAATGAAATATAGAGAGAGACGTAGATTGGCAAAGACAGGACACACACGGTGGGAGGAAATGAAAAGACAGAAAGGTTGTGTGTGTGTGTGTGCGTGTTGTGTGTGTGTGTGTGTGTGTGTGTGTGTGTGTGTGTGTGTGTGTGTGCGTGCGTGCGTGCGTGCGTGCGTGCGTGCGTGCGTGCGTGCGTGCGTGCGTGCGTGAGAGAGAGAGAGAGAGGTGAGGGGTATAGGGTGTGAGAGATTGATAGAAAACATTTTGATTAAAAAGCATTAGCTGTTTCCATGCAAACAACGATCCGCATTCAGCAAAAAAGGAGGATAAAAACAGTAGATTTGAAGGTAGGCTAAGATGCTGCTTCCCTCTGCCTCTCTCCCCTAGCAGGGAGAGAGGAAAACAGGTCGTCTTCCCCCTTGGGTTCCATAATTCCGTGATTGGTCTGTAGTTTGGTCCTGCTGGGGGAGTGATTCAAGCCTTTTCCCTTTTTTACTGCCAGCCGTTTCCAGGGCGCATGCAGCTTCTACACAACCCGCAGGGGCGGATCTAGGCATGGGAATGGCGGGGCAATGTCCCCCTAAATGCCCTGACTGCCCCACCAAACATGATGGCATGCAAGCAACCCAAATTTCAAATCAAAGTGCTTATAATTAAAATGATTTGAGACACTATGATACAAACTACAATCGTCTCACCAACTAAACCAACAGCATTTCATCATTGAAGAAAGAAAACTCTCTGAGTCAAACCTTTAGCTTTACGCATGCTGCGTGTCTGTTGCAACTTCAACAACAACTGATGTTATTATTGATGCTTTACTTGACTGATAAAAGTCCTACTGAAAATGGTATGGGTGCGGCGATGAAGCCGCCCCCATACCATTTTCTCCTGCCCCCCTCCAATTGGGAAATCCTACATCCGCCCCTGACACCCCGGCTGTGTAAAAATCAAAAGCACTTACAGCCAAACCTTTTACTACAGTAGGAAGGTAATGATGTGGGGGATAGAGGAAAAGACAAAAAGCGGGGGTGGGGTGGGTGGGTGGGGGGATCGGACCGAGCGTAGAGGTCATTTTTACTGTATCTGTACGTGCTCCGCATGTCGCAGTAATGTGCCATTTTCCCCCACATTGTGTAATTAGCCTTAAAGTGCAATGGCACTAACTCATTAGCTGCCGATTTGTGTTTGCACAGACTGCGTGTGTGTGTGTGTGTGTGTGTGTGTGTGTGTGTGTGTGTGTGTGTGTGTGTGTGTGTGTGTGTGTGTGTGTGTGTGGTGCGAAGGCACGTGTGCATGCGCGTGAGTGCGTTTCGAAATGTAATTGGTTTGTCTGCCGATGTGAAACCTTCGCAATAACGTGTTTGTGTGTTGCTAATCTTTGCGCCTCTCGCATAGCAAAAAAAATCATGTTAATGGGTCCATTTGGTGTAATGCCGCAAATGTGTTTGAATACATTTGACACTCTGAATTTTACAGTGGAGGTTATTTACAGAACTCGCAAAACACCGTGAAACACCTTCCGTTCAATTCCCCGTCGGTTCTAAGCGTCACGCGCGCACGCACACGCACAGGCACACTTTTGTGCACGCATGCATATACTTTAACTTGCATAATACTCGTGCACACAATTCGAGTCGCAATTTGAGATTACGAAAGCAAATGCACAACGTGTATGTATGTATGCACTATGCACACTATGTCATGTGTGCAATGACAGATGGGGTATAGAGCAAACACACACACACACACACACACACACACACACACACACACACACACACACACACACACACACACACACAGACACACACACACACACACACACACACACACACACACACACACACACACACACACACACACGCATGCGTGCACACAGCCTATACAGTTACGCAAAGGGGTACACAGTATAGGCTATGCACAATCAGCAGTATGATATGAGCCTGTTAAATCCAGATAACCTGTGGGTATTACCTCTATATACATATTTCACACGACATGCATGAGCTTATTTAAAACTGATCTCTGTATTGTACTGTTACTGAGGATCCAACCAAAGACTCCTATATACGCACTCATCTGATATGGTGAACATTGAAAATGATTCAATTACTACATTGACTGTAGCTTCCTTTAGAAAGGGGTATATATCTGATCCAAGAGATGGAAATCGGTCTGGATATTCCTGCACGCACTAGCAACGCCAGCTTGGTTCCTTTATTCAACATCCATCCATCCATCCATCCATCCATCCCTGCAAAGCCACCACAGAGACAATCCAAGTAAATCGGAACCCCTCTGAACACACACACACACACACACACACACACACACACACACACACACACACACACACACACACACACACACACACACACACACACACACACACACACACACACACACACACACACACACACACGGTGCACACACCCCTCCCCATATCCCTCATTCCAAGACTCCCTTCTTCGATCCAACAAGAATGGCATCCTGTGCACACTGCATTCTCATTCAGGGGTGTACTTTGCACATTTTCATGGGAATACGCAACAGCGTTGTCAAAATATTCTTTATACTGCAATTCATTAATTATTACAGTTGGTTGTCAACCTTTTTGATACCAGGACCCACTATTTATTCAGTATTCGAGCCACAGACCATCATTTGATATTTTAGCCCCACAGACCCCAAAAACTAAACATTTCTTTTACTTTTGTCCACAACTCCAGGCTGGATTTCAGAAACAAAACAAACTACAGAGGATCCAACGTAAATATGAAACCAAATGGACCCGCAAGGGTCCATTTGGTCTCATTTTTACACTCTCAAGGAGTTACAGTATATCTGGTTAACCAACTTTCCATCCTTTAGCTTGGGACCACCTGGAACCCTCTCAAAGACCACTGGTGGTCCCCGAACCACTGGTTGAAACCACTGATTTATTACATAATAGTAATAAACCTACACTACTTATTACTACCTGCCAAAAGTTACTTTTTCATCCCTCGATTTTGTAACCCATTTTTCACCCAGTGCCAATTCCTAATGTGATGCTGGGCTCTACACATCCTCCACCCACCTAGGGAGGCAGCGGACTGGCCTCATGCTTCATTACTTTTTACTTTATACATACTATACATATTTTAGTAATTGCATATTTTTCGCCAGAAGTCTTACTTTGCCCACATACTACAGACCAACACAGGCTTGTTTACGTTATTACTCAAAATTTGAAATTACAAATATTATACATTCATACTAGTTATACATGAATATACATTAATAGTTATTGAAAAAGTAATGATAATACTAAAAGTAATATTATTAAGCTACTTCAGTTAGCCTACTTAACAACACTGTTACCAACTCCCCCACGCCAACACCACCACAAGTTTTTCTCCTTATATCTACCCAGTGCTCTCTCCATCCATCCACCAACACCACCACCACCACCACACCACCCCAGCACCCGCCATCTCTCTCCTCCTGTCCTGTAGCTCTGCTCCTCAGTTGACAAGAATCGTTGTTCGACAACAATAGGGGCTACAGCCTCTTGCAGGGCTCTATACGGTAGGTGCCACCAGAGACTGAGGCGGAGGGTGGAGGGAGGATAGGGGCGGGGCGTGTGCGTGGCTTGCATGCGCGCGTACATGCTGTGTATGTGTGTGTGTGTGTGTGTGTGTGTGTACTAGGAGGAGGGCTCCCTGGGACCAACCGGGGAGCAGATAAATAACAGTGGATGGTTGACTCCTAAGACACTCAGCCAGGCTGGAGAATTAATCACAAGGACCGGGCAGCGGCAGCAAGCTGAGTATCCCCTCTCTCTCTCTCTCTCTCTCTCGCCCCTATGCCCAGACCAGCTGGGGCGCCTCCTCCATGGCGCCTGGTTGTGTGTGTGTGTGTGTGTGTGTGTGTGTGTGTGTGTGTGTGTGTGTGTGTGTGTGTGTGTGTGTGTGTGTGTGTGTGTGTGTGTGTGTGCAAGCGCGTACGGGCATTGTGTCTGAGTGTGAATTTTGACCCAAACGGCCCCCCATATGTGTGTATACATACATGTATATGGCATCGCAGAAAAATGATGCATAAACATAACTCTGCTATTCTCGTGCACTTTAGCAAACACACACACACACACACACACACACACACACACACACACACACACACACACACACACACACACACACACACACACACAGTATAGCATTATTTGTCGTCCCTGCCGTGACTGATGGTAGCGGAAGGTCTCAGGTGAGAGTTATCTCGGCACTTTATAAACTCCGTCGCCGCCGTTACGTGACACCAACACGGCTAATAATGTGCGCTTCCACCTTCTCCTTCATACTTCCACATTACTCTTTCCTCCTCACGCTCCCTCGCCGTTGGTCGCTGTTAGCTCGGAAATCACTCTTTTTTTCGGGCAAACGTCGGCGTCGACAAAGTGTGGCCTTATGCCTTGATTTATAGGCCTAACTCTGTTGCTCGCCGTCGTCGTGTCTCGCAAACAAAACGTTAGCCTATCTCCGTGCTCATGCACCATGCGGCACGCTGTGAGCTTGTACAGCTGCTACTTTCGGTACGCGACACACCGGCGCCTAACTATGTAGAAAGCAGGCTTTACTCTCGCTGCTCTTACAATTTCCCTGCCCCCCATTGGTTCTGGTTCCCTCCCTTTCTCCCACTTCTCTCTCTCTCTCTCTCTCTCTCTCTCTCTCTCTCTCTCCCTCTCTCTCTCCCCTCGTACTCCTGTAATAGAACATACAGTACGCGCAGTATATATTCCACAAGGACCCCAACCCCCCCTTTAGGCAACATGCAGGGGAGTGAATGCGTGCACTCGACATCACATCGTACAACATACATACACGCTGTATACCCCAGTGCCTTAGATCTGCAGTAGCTAACGCAGACCCCCCCCACCACACACACACACACACACACACACACACACAACACACACACACACACACACACACACACACACACACACACACACACACACACAAATAGTGCGCATGTGCGCATGTGCACATTACACACACGCCAGCAAAAAAAGGATTTATAGACAACAAACCGCGGAGCAAATTCATGTGGCGACCAGTGTGCGGTTATAAATGTCCGCATCGCGAGCATACATTATGCATGGGCAGTTTAACACCGGCGTAGGCCCATAGTACATTTCCTTAAATCAAAGAGTTTGTCGTGCAATCAACATGAATACAAAAAATGAACCTATAGAGAGCTGGCGGCCTCTGATGACCCGTCATACACTGACAAAATATTGTTTCCCACGCATTAACACACAGAGACTTTATGGAGCATGCCGCTGCAACACAGTCATAAGAGGTTGTGGACGAGCCGTAGAATTAATGGACACCTCTCAAGCAAGCAATTATGTACGGATGAGAGAAATACAAACTGTGGACACTCAATATACGGCCTCCTGCCAACATGTTTTGTTCGATAACACACACTGTGGCAATAATGTGTCACAACGCGCCAAATTAACAAAATGTCAGTTGGGGAGCTAAGGCTACCAGCCGAGGGCTACTGTTTATCTTCGCCGAATTAACTAAATTATTCCATGATTAATAGCCATGTTTCCTTTCAATATTGGTGCTGCGAGCTGTTTTGACGTTCCGATTACTCTATGCAAATTTAGGACACTTTGTGTCTCACTTTATTATAAGACATAGCGTGCATGCATGCATAACATACATATGTTGAACCATGGAGAGAAAAAGGGGAACGTTTCTCCAGAAAAAAAATTGAAAGAGTAAAGAATAAACAATCAATAAACAATCTGCTATATTGTCTGATCACAAATTGTTTGATAGTATAAAGAAATGGGTGAAATTATTGCATGAAAATGGAAAATGGAGAGAACTGCAGTGTTTTGGGTCCTTAAAGTTATATTCTGTGATTTTACTTAATTCATCACTTATTTCTTGGATAATACTCCCTAGAGTGTAGTGACCATATAAGAAGCTCCTCCCTGTCCCTGGTGGTGAACCCCTGGGGTCAAAAAACCCTTACTTCAGTTTTGATGGTGGGTGAGTATGCCGTCATCCAATCAGGATTTAGAATAAGAGGGGCCTCCTCCAATCATGATAGAGGGGGGGGTCAATAAAGGAAATACTGCCGCACTGTAGAGTGTCTGCATGTACACATCTTGTAAATGGGGTGGAAAGGTGGGTTTTCCAAATCATCCGCTCTGAAACCGCTTCTGAAAGCTCCTAGCCTATATGGGACATAATTTGGCAAAATCCTATAACCCAGCTATCCCCTTCAACTTTGCCTCCACCCACCCTTTAAATCTGAGTTGTTCAGGCTACAGTGCATAAAAAAACGTATTAAAAGTCAACATTTATGTGATACTTTTACTCCATTTTTTAAATTCACGGCGAAGCCCCTTCAGAAACAATACGACCAATCGGTCGAACAGCTCCTTAATAGTGTGTTTTTATTGTGAAAGTATCTGGCAGGAGGATCATTTGGCTCCTACGCGGCGTCTTGGCTGCCAGGGTTTTTGCCTATCTGTCCAGGAAGGCCGTGGTTCTACCAGTGATGCGTTTGGGCTAATCCAAGCTAATCCTGCTTCTCCCCCGCGGGCGCTGTGTGGCTCTTAGCTCCCCTCCTTTGATCTGGAGCTGCGGAGAGAAGAGAAAAAAAGCCTTCCCCGTCTTGTCTGCGGCTATAGGGGGGGCTCTCTACCCGTGTACTAGGCCTACTTCTGCCACAATTCTCCACACGCCGGTCCGATGGGAGGACAGAGAAAAACTTGGCAGAGCAGGGCCCTTGTTCTTCTTCTCGTTTCTGTCTCCTTTCCCAAAATATCTCGCCGCACGCTAATCCGGGCAGGAGACAACAGGGAACAAGAGGAGGTCGGCGGCTTCCACGGGTAGAATACTGGATCCTTGCTGTTGCCCGTTTTGTTGGGGAAAGAATCGCGTTGGCGAGAGGAATAATCAAGGACTGAACTGACCAGAATGTGGATTGGACGCCATCTCAAAGGAGTTGAATGTTGTTGAAACATAGATGCAAAGTGTTAGAGGGGGAATACATGAAGCCCCAAATAATACTCGGACCAGCCGTAATGTGCATGGCGACATTGAGGGGGTCAGAAAACTGAGTTCTCGTGAGGGCTGTTGCAGCCTGAAAGAGGGACAAAAAGAGGGACATTTCTAAAAAAAAAAAATAAATAGGTCCTAAAAAATCATTAACATGGTGAAATACAACTTGATGTTAGAGCCGCCATTGGACTGATCCCATGAAGTGAACGGAGTTTCGCGACAGCGTAACTCTGTCTATACTCAGGGCCGGGTGTTATTTGAGCTGAGAATTCCTGTTGGCGCAGGGGTAATTGAAATCCCACTATGACAAAAAGCAACGAAAATAGCTGATCTAAAAGCTCACGATGTGCCGCCATTTTCAGGGTGCAACAACACAGCGCTATTTAGCTGGTGGGAGATGCAGCGTCATGACATGGATTTCTAAACAAGTCCAAAGTAAAACACTGTGTTCAGGTTCAAAAGACAAGAAGAAAGAGGAAAGAAGAAGAAGAAAAAAAAGCTTCTATCTGCGGTTTTTGTAGAATATGCCGGCCATTAGATCAGTATTAGGGGGTTAGGAATAGGGTCCACTATAATGAGACCAGTCAGATGAACATGAAGTCGGAAAAATGTCTCCAAAATGACATGCCACCTGAATGGCGGCCATCTGGTGAGGCCTGCAGCGACTATTTCGGTATAGTGATTGGCATAATGACTAAATTGCGTATAAAAGGAATAAGATAGAAGGAAGGTGGTATTAGTAGGATTATAGCAAAAACTGGGTTGTTATTTTGGAGAAAAAAGGACCTTCCATTAAGGATGAACTCTAACAGAAGAAGCTTTAAAGATCCCAGCCCACATGCACTCTCATCCTCCCAGTAGCTGGTAATTGGTTTTCCCCTCCACTATAAGACACGTGTTGAAAACAGCAGTATGCTGAGACCACTGATTTCTGATTGGGAGGAAGCTCTCTTTCTCTCTTGTTTTTTTTTTTTTTTTTTTTTTTTTTGCAAAATAAAAATGTGGTTTTGCGGATAAATGAACACTGTGTGAAAATGCCAGGGCCATGTCAAAGTAATTGCTTATTTACGCCGAGTTTGTTTTGCTTTTTCCGGTGCTGTTTTTTTTTTTTCTTTTCACAGATCAATGGTTACAAATATAGATCAAGCGGCCTATCCTGACAGATGAAGATAATAATTATTCGGCTGTCATCGCCAGGCTCAAAGGTCAAAGTTTTATCCACAGCCGTACAGCAAATCCAATTAGTGTTGTTTATTTTATAACTGCATTATGTAGTTTTAAAGTGTAAATGCCTTGCTATTTTGCATTTCGTGTGCGTGTCGTGCATGCATGTGTGCGCGTGCGAGTGTGTGTCTGTGCGTCTGCGCCATACATACTGTATGCCGGTATGCAGTGCGTGTGTCGCATTATGAGTGAGCGTTGCGTCCGACGTGTCATTCAAACAGCCTCCGTGTACGCGCTGCAAGGCTGAGATAAGCGTAGAGATCTGATTTCACTTCTCAGCGTGCCAACCCGCATTTGGCTAATTTTCATAATTAATTAAAAACCCTGTAAACATAACGCTACGGTCGCTGATAAGCTCCCCCGTTGTTTTGCTCTTGTTCTCCCATTAACTGTGAATTATCAATGAGCGCTGCTTTTCTCCTCGGTGCCTCACTTAGACTATGAAATCTCCAACACCCCTGTAGTGTCAGGTTTTTAGCCGTGATTCGTGCTGAATCGTTGCACACTGACGACAGCCTGATCCGCATGCTCACGAGGGCCTTGCTCTGTGATATTCTGAAAGACCTTGTGAGCTTGCAGATCTGCTATGTTGCGGTTAAATGAAGCATAACCATAACCCTGGCCAGTCCCCTGTCAGTCAAGCTGCCAATCATTGTGATGAAAAGGCCCCTGTACGTAGGCTATTTAGCTGTTTTCACTTTAGGAAGAACACTCCTTATATATTATGCAAAACATGCAGCATTATTTCCTTTACCCATGCCATCATTAAGCTCAACATTGCCTAACATGAACTTGTTAAAGGATAAAAAAAAATGTCACCAGACAAAAAATATAATTATTCATGAGACATTTTGTTATTCCCAGCATCTGTACTCTTCCCGAGGGGAAGAGTAGAGTAGGTTTTGATTTTTAACCTCAAAGGACGAGGATTCCTAATAATTTAACACTGTTAAAAGTTATTCCTCCAGCGTTACTTTAACTTTTACCGTCGCGACTCCGATTTAAATCAATAGCAAAGACGAGATTGGGGAGAGAGATGGGTGATATCGGGGGAAACGATCAACGGACTAGCTTGCCTATGCAAGACAGTCACTGCAGGTGCGGACACACACACACACACACACACACACACACACACACACACACACACACACACACACACACACACACACACACACACACAGGTTCCAGAATGATGCGCCAGCAGCTACCTGCTGTGAGCGGAGGCCTCTCAGCATCACAGGTCCTTATTGGTTGGGGGAGGACGTTGAGTACTTCACTCCTCTCCCAATATACATCCTCTGGCTCCCTCCTCCTATTAATATCTCTCCCCTTATTCCCTCCTTTTCTTCTTCCACTCTCTTCCGCACACTTTTCTGTCTTCCCTCGAGCTCCTCTTCCACCTGCGTCTCGGCTCATCCATTCCCTTCGAGCAACGACGACACAGTCGAAGATGATTTCGATGCGATACGAAAAGAAAAACAACTAATATACAGCTAAAGACTTAAAAATGTAAAATACAGTGTGGCTTAGCAAATGCCTTGTAGTGTTGCATGTCACGCCTCTGGTTCAGAATGTTGGTATGCTAGTGTGGTTTTGTGGGTGCCATGTGATTTGTCCGAAGGTTCATTGCGAAATGACTAACTGTATCTAACCCTTTAACCCTAAAAATAACCACAAGCATGAGCATGAGAGCAGGGCATGTTCGGATGAATGAACCTTTGAAAGTGGAACTACATGTGGTTCATTGACACACTTCAGCTCAGAAGGACCATAGTCCATTGATTGCAAAGCTTTTCCATGTTAGCACGGTGGTGTGGCTCTGCTCCTGTGATATCAAATCTATGTACCGAGACATTGGTCTGATATCACATTAGATATCTCAGATTTCGGTGCACCGAGACACAGTCTCTTCCTGACACCACTATTGGACCTCTGCGTAAAAGTGGCTTCTGTCTCTCCACTTCACTTCTCTTTTTCTCTTCCCCAATACTATAGTCTAAGCACATGCCATCCATCTGCCAGTCTCACGTCTCTCTCTACCATGCTTTAGTTTTCCTCTCTCTCTGTCCTTCCTTCTCTCCCTATGGGCGGATGTAACATGTCCCATTTGGGGGGGCAAGAGAACATGTTGGAGGGGCAAGAGAAAACGGTATGGGCAGAGCTTGACACTAACACTTGCCCGCTTGCCCGGGGCAAGTAAAAAAAATGGTGGGGCAAGTGAAGACTGCTACCTGGTTGCCCGATCGGGCAAGTGTGCAACTTAGTGCACTATAACACAACACAAGATACATTTGTCTTGAAGGCAGTCATTGCACTCTGCCTCTGTGTCTTTCCCTGCTTTCTAGCTATCCACAATTCCAGGCTGGATTTGGGAAACAAAACAGGCAATTTAACTTTCACATCAAAATGACCTAATCTTCTACATTCTCTAGTTGTGTAGAACTGGGGTAATTAAGATGATGAATTGTAACTCTTGGGAGCCTAAAAATGAAACCAAATGGACCCGCAAGGGTCCATTTGGTTTCATTTTTACGTTCTCAAGAGTTACATCTGCAAAATTTACAATATATTTTAGGGGGCAAGTGACCATGAGCTGAGGGCAAGTAGAACCTGCAGAGACTCTGTCCGTGGTGCTGAAATGAGCTTTCTGTTACTCTGTCCGTGGTGCTGAAATGAGCTTTCTGTTATGGTAGCTGTAGTGACTCTGTCCGTGGTGCTGAAATGTATATTTACTGAAATGTATATTTACTTGCCCCCTATATATTTTAGGGGGCAAGTGACCATGAGCTGAGGGCAAGTAGAACCTGACTTGCACTTGCCCGATGGGCAAGTGCCTCCGAGACCTTAGTGTCAACCCCTGTATGGGGGCAGCTTCATCGCCTGTGTCGCTTTGCGCCACGGGCGATGAAGCCACACCCATACCATTTTCGGTTACAGGACTTTTATTAGTCAAGTAAAGCATCAATAATAACATCAGTTGTTGTTGTAGTTGCAACAGACACGCAGCATGCATAAAGCTAAAGGTCTGACTCAGAGAGTTTTCTGTTTTCAATGATGAAATGCTGTTGGTTTAGTGGTGCCACGGCTGTAGTTAGTTAGTAGCAGTAGTAGTGTTTCAAATCATTTTAAATATAGGCACTTTAATTTAAAATATCTTGGGTTGTTTTGCATGGCATCGTGTTTGGGGGGGCAGACTGGGTATTTAGAGGGGCAATGCCCCCACATGCCCATGCGTAGATCCGCCCCTGTCCCTCCCTCTCCTGCAGTCTGTTATCTCTTCTCTCTTCCCCTGGACATTCCCCCGGCCCCTCCATCTCTCTGGGACTCTAGCTGTCAGTGTCATCCACCCCAGGCAGCAGTACAGTACTATGTTGTTTGCTCTGGGACTTTTCAGCGCCGGGGCAAAGCGGGGTTCTCTCCCGCCTGTATACATGCCTCATCTGCCCCCGTGCGAGGGGTGTCATTGTCAGGATTAAGGCCCTCATAATGAGGCGCCCGGGGGGTGGGCCGCCAGACCCCAAAGCCCTGGTTATAGAATAGGCGCTCGGACGGATTAGCTCGCGGCCTTGCAAATTTGACGATCTGACTACTCTGCCTGCTCTCCCACCGAGCGGCTCAGAGCGAAGCCCCGCTGGAACCCAAAAGGGTGATTGGCACGTCGGGTGTGTTAGAACACTGTGTTGTTGTTAAAGCGTTGTAATTCCAGTCGTTTTCACTGTGCGGATGTGTTTGGACCAAACTGCGCACACATCTGGGTTGCATTTGCATCTGTCCGTCTATCCCGTCTCTCTCTCTATCCGTTCATCCTCCCCAACAGAAACACTGCATGAGCCACACGGGCCCCTTTAATATTTTTTTTTGTAACAGCGCTTTTAACCACGCTGCCTAAAAACACAGTGAAAACTATGCAGCGCGTCGCCGTTATATAACACGCCATCTATTGTTTATAGGGGCCATATGCTCGTAATACCATTTCATCCATTAGCGGCGGGTCCCTGTAGCGGGGGAGATTAGGGAAAATGCAATGAGCCGATTCCCCTCGGATCCTCCCTGACACATACCTGGAGGCAAAGAGAAAAAGGATGTGGCACGTACGCGTGGCACAGAGCACCGCGCCGCGCAGGAGATATACAGTACTCCCAGGTCCCCGATATCAGGTGCAGCCCTAATAAATATGGAATCACGCGGCACAGAATAACTGTCCACTTTAATTGCACATTTTCCCACAATAATTGGTGGAATAATTAAGACTCTGAGGAGTCACCGAATACCATCTGTGCAGGTATATAAAGGGGAGAATGTCCAAGAAGAGAAACACAAACCAGAGAGAAAGAAAGTGAGAGGGTGTGAGAGAAAGATTAAAAACAGAAAAAAAGACCCAAAAGAAAGACAGAAAAATGGAGTTGAAGAGATGAACTCATTAGTCTCTCACAGCGTTTTCTCTTCTACGCCGTAGAAAAATCTGTCTTCTATCTAGAGCAACTGCCAGCGATGCTCCATGAAGGTTATACCATTTTACAAACGGCAGCAGCGCAGCTGAAACATGTTGTAAAGGTGTCTGAAACTAAGTGTGCTGTGTTTAATTCGTTCTGAACTGAAGAATATCAGACCTACAAGCTCATAGCGCGCCACTCCGTGGCACGCTATGAGCTTGGAGGTCTGATATTTTTCAATAACTGAAGTTAATGCCAATGATGCTAAGTAAAGCTAACTGATTCTAATAATGCTAAGTATTGTTCATGATGCTAATCATGCTTACATGCTAAGTAACGCTAAAGCTAAGTATTGTTAATAATGCTAATAATCCTAACATGCTAAGTAATGCTAAAGCTAAGTATTGTTAATAATGCTAATAATCCTAACATGGTAAGTAATGCTAATGCTAAGTATTGTTAATAACGATAATAGTGCTTACATGCTAAGCTATGCAAATGCTAATTATTATTAATGATGCTAATAATGCTCAGTAATGCTAATAACGCTAATAACGCTAATAAAGTAATGCTGGTAATGCTAAGTATTGCTACTGCTAAGTAAGTAAGGCTAATAATGCTAAGTAATGCTAATGCCAAGTATTGTCAATAATGTGAATAATGCTAAGTAATGCTAATGCTAAGTATGTTAAGTAATGCAAAATCCAAAAGGGGTTCCCGAGAAAAAATAGTTAAACAATGCAAGCACTCGCTGAACACCCGCGATGGCCGGGCGCTCTTGGAACTGCAGTGGGGCCGGCGCGTGCGAGGGAGAGGACGGCATGCACACCGGGAGGTGAGGCCTCTTATCTTTGTGTCAACGTGATAATTCAATTTAGAGGACAAACTCAGGGCTGAGGCACACAGCTGGAGGGCATGGACAGAGATATGAGGAATACGGTGGAGATCGGGATAAAACAGAGGGAATTAAAGAAGTGGAATGTCATTGTTCCTCTGATGTCCTTTATTCTACGCAGACGATTATTTATTGGTCACACGGTAAAGTCTTTAGGCCTGCATATGCCTGTAGTCTATAGATACAAGGCCTTCGCGTGGTTGTGGACTATATAGCGCTGTCTTACTAGATGCTACCATTGCTACAAGTCTATTTTTACGCTCATTAGTTTATCCTCATTACGTTTAGAGTGTGCTGTCACAGAATACAGTCCTTCGTTTAACAATGTAGGTTAAATTCACACTTATATTTCCTTAACAGACTATACAGTCATCCATCCATCTATCCTCGTCTTCCCCTCCTCGGTCGGGTGGGGGAGGGGGGAAGGGGGGAAGGGGGGGTGCACGAGAGCAGACATTAACCCATAATAAAAGGACGGGATGGATGATGGAATTCAACAGGGAGGAAACACATTACAAGGCTATGGGAGGGGAACCAGTCAACAGGCCTCAACTCCCCCCACAATATCAAGGTGGTCCCTGGAGTAAAAAGAGAGTAGAAAAGGGGAGGCGCAGGGAAATGGGGGAGAGCCATAGCTGCCACGAAGGAAGGGGGACCACGGGGGAGGGCCGGAATACATTACTGTCACTGTCGACACAGTTCCTGGGACTCACAGGAGGCTGAAAACTAGCGCTGAGAAGAGAGGAGAACACAGACGCTACCTATAGAACTACAAAGCACCTGTAACTGTCAATGAGCTGTGGATGAGTGAGCGAACGGCATGCGTGTGTGTGTGTGTGTGTGTGTGTGTACGGGGCGGGGTTATCTAGGGTAGTAATTATGCACTTTCAGGTGAACCAATGGCATTGCACTGCAAGGCAAACAGTATTTGACCTGGCAACAGGAAGACTCGTCCCAAATAATACTCGGCCCTGAGTATAGACAGAGTTAGGCCGTCGAAAACTCTGTTCAATTCATGGGATCAGTCCAATGGCGGCTCTACCATAAAGTTGGGTTTCACCAATGGAACCAAATTTTGTTTCCCATTTGTACACTCTCAGGAAAAAAGTGGAAATGTGGAAATGCAACTTTTCGGCTGGTCCAAGTATTATTTGGGCCGAGCCTTCATGTATTCCTTGACATTATGCATGTGCATTGTATGTGCCACTGCTATACAAGCAAATGTTACTTAACGATTGCAAATTAACACCGTTTACACCTATGGTAAGGCTCATATCGGCTAAACCGTGCTGTCGTCTGCACATACACCAACACGCAATGCATAGGGCTGCACTGCTGTCACATTATGGACAGCGTCCCCGTGAAATTCATTACCGCCCGAGTGTTTTAATTGTTCTTAATAAACACCTCCCTCGGAAAATATGTGCAATAAGAAACTTAATTGCATTAGAAACGCATATTCCCTGTCTAAAAGGACACAGGAGACGGCTAGAGCTACTGGACATCTCCTCCCACGTCCCCGGCGCGGCTATTGTTAACATGAAAATAATTCACATATAGAACGTCAGCTGAATGGGATTAGCGCCTCGGCAGTCCTCTCTCTTTACAAATATTAGTTACATCCAGATAGTCGCTGGCCCTCTGTGGGTCGCTAAATTGCTCGTAATGAAACAAAGCATTAAAAGGCATCCGGCTTGTTTGATAATTACAGTGCTGCCTGGAAAAGGTCTGCCTTTTATTTTAACAATTACGAGCCTCTGAGACCGTCGAAGCGCAAGAATTGTTTTTTTCATTCCCTGGCTTATGCTTTTTTTTTCTTCTCTCTTCTTCTTATGCCAGTTGTACATGGCCCAGTTTCTCTACCACTGCACTTAGATGTAAGAGACAGAGAGAGAGAGAGAGAGAGAGAGAGAGAGAGAGAGAGAGAGAGAGAGAGAGAGAGAGAGAGAGAGAGAGAGAGAGAGATTAAAAGAGAGATGGGAGTGGGGTGGCAGTGGGTGAAGTCTTTAAATCTCTGATTGTTCAAAGGAGAGATACATTTTTTCATTTGCGATCTGATGCCAATATCACAATACTATACATGTTGTGTTTATAGCAGACAATGAAATGTGTACTTGCAGTTTGAGCAACTTCAAAACAACATTTTATTTACCTGCCATAATGTCATCTTCTTACCCCTGTGTCGGATCGATGGTCAGACTGGTATATTCACAGACTGATATGAAGCAATGTGACAGATAAGTGTCGATACCAATACCTCTAGTAATGGGACATCTATATGGGATAGGCTACTGTAGTGTCTAGTAAACAAAACAAAGAGACAGAGCGAGAGGGGACGATAGGGAGATATAAGAGATTGACAGAGAAGAAAGAAAGAAAGAAAGAAAGAAAGAAAGAAAGAAAGAAAGAAAGAAAGAAAGAAAGAAAGAAAGAAAGAAAGAAAGAAAGAAAGAAAGAAAGAAAGAAAGAAAGAAAGAAAGAAAGAAAGAACCCAACAGCCACAACCCAATTTGTATAGTGTATATATTTCTTTCTGGCACAGCTCTCTAGGAAGCTAGCTGTCATACGCGGGCCTGCAGTGAGTGTGTGTGTGTGTGTGTGTGTGTGTGTGTGTGTGTGTGTGTGTGTGTGTGTGTGTGTGTGTGTGTGTGTGTGTGTGCGTGCGTGCGTGCGTGCGTGCATGTGCGTGCATGTTTGTCTAGAGTAAATCTCGCAAACCTCCCAAATGTCTTGTACACTTACGATCTAGCCTACACGTACCACCACACATTATTTTAGATTTTTGGAGGTGTACTTGCCCCCAGGCAACTGCACTCGAGCAACCGTTACTGTCGACCGCTGACTGATTAACCGTTTTTATTTTGATTTTATTGTTTTGCTCTGTCTCACAATGTGATTTAACGGGTCTACGCTGGTATAGCGTTATTGTGTACTCTATTGTTTTTACTGTGCAGGCTTTATGGTGCTTTTATGTGTGGAGCACTGGACCAGACGAATATTTCCCTCCTGTGTGGGATAATAATAAAGTTGAACTGAAGTCTGATGGTCTGACGGAGAAAGCGAGGGAGGGGAGGGAGGTTTAGAGAGAGAATGTGTTGAAGCTGTGGGAGGAGGGCTGGGATGAGAGAAAGGGAGTGAGATGGAGAGAGACAGGCAGAGAGGGGAGGGGGGATAGCACTGCTCAAATAGAGCAGGGTACAGTGACCGTGAAAGTGCTTAAATAAACACTGTAAGTGAGGAGGAGGAGGGGGAGGGGTAGAGTGGATGGAGAACTGCAGGTCGGACGAGAGAGGAAGAAGAGTGAGTGAGTGAGTGTGAGCGCGCGTGAGTAGTGAGTGAGCAAGCGAGCGAGCGAGTGGGCTTACACTTAGTAAGAGACTGAGCAAACAGGGCAGGATCTAGGCATGGGCCTATAGCCTGCCCTGAATGCACCACCAAACATGATGGTGTGCAAACAAACAACCTGAAGTTCAAAGGTCTTTCAAATTAAAGTGCTTATGTTATTTTTTTTTTTCATCCCATGACTTTGCAACCCATTTATTCACCCAGTGCCAATTCCTAATGTGATCCTGGGCTCTATACCCTCCACCAACCTGGGGAGGCAGCGGACTGGTTCGTGCTTCCTTCAAGGCATGAGGAGTCGCGCCGCCTTCTTTTCACCTGACAGGGGGGAGTTTCCCTGGTTGGACGTAGCGTGTGGAAGGAACATGTTATTCCAACCAGTTTCTGTCCCCTCCATCAGGCGCCCTGGCTGGCCAGTGGGAGGTAGTTTAGAGTCCAGGATTACTGCATGTTTTGGGGGGACACGGGGAGAACATGCAAACTCCACACAGAAAGGCCCTTTCGCCAACCCCGCCTCGGGTATGGGCACTGATGACGCGGAGGGGGAGACATGCCGCCAGCGCCCACAGCAGCGCCCCTAGCAGGAATCGAACCAAGGACCTTCTAGCTGTGAGGCGCCAGCACTAACCACTGTGCCACCGTGCAATACTAATTTGAAACACTACATTACCAACTACAATTGTGTCACCACTAAACCAACAGCATTTCATCATTGAAAACAGAAAACTCTCTGAGTCAGACCTTTAGCTTTATGCATGCTGCATGTGCAACTTCAACTTGTTATTGATGCTTACTTGCCTAATATTCCGTAATGAAATTCGTTTAAACGAAAATGGTATGGGTGAGGCTTCACGCCCACCCATTCATCACAGTGATGAAGCCGCACCCATACCATCCCCCCCCCCCCCCCCCCCCCATTTGGGAAAGGTTACATCCAGGCCTGGGAGCTAATAGCAAAGCGACGCAGTAAAAGGAGACAATTATTTTAAGTAAATAAATGAACGGAAAATCTACAAAGAGACAGGCAGAGAGAAAGACAAAGACTGTGAGAGAGAGAGCGAAAGAGAGGGAGAGAGAAAGAGAGAGAGAGAGAGAGAGAGAGAGAGAGAGAGAGAGAGAGAGAGAGAGAGAGAGAGAGAGAGAGTCTGCCATAGGGGGAACGGAGAGGAAAAAAAAGCGTGAGGAAATAGCTAGCAGAGTGAGATGGACAGTGTGTGGGTCAGCAGAGAGAGCGATGGAGAAACTAGATAACACAATCACACCATAGAGGTGGTCAGAGGAGCCGGTCAGGGCATTATAGAGAGAGATAGAAGCAGGCAATGGGGGTGAAATGGAGTGAAATGGAGGTGTACGGTATATAGTGAGTGACTAAAGGGGAGCGCAGTGTGGGTCTATAAGGCAAAAAGTAAATGACTGTCCAAATTGCCACAATAGACATGGAGACCATGTCTAACATTATAGGGGAATTCCATCCCGTTTTCAACATTTTACTGTGTCATTATAATATACTGTATACTTAGAGATGTGGTGTGGGCATAATAAAAAAGATCCTTTCATTCGGCGTTTTTAGAAATGAAGGTCTGGAGAAAGCATTAATAGTGGAGTCCTGACTGATATTAGGCCTAACTTTGGTTATCAGTACCCTATCAGTCGGGGGTTAAAGATAAGTTTAGTCATAGGTTTTACAGAGGTTAGGTTTAGGGTTAGGGGTTAGGATTAGGTTTTGTAGCGACCGGTGAAGAACGGACGTGACTGATAGGCTTTCAGCCACAGCTGACAGTAAAAGTGCCGACAATAGTAAAACAGTCATTGGGTTGCCAACCAATACCACGTTTTGTTCGAGACTCATTTACCACCAGTTGCGACCGCAACCGACGGCCAATGGTCATTCAATGGTCATTCCAATGGTCATTCATTCAAAGTGATATTTGAATGAAGTAAAATTACTGACTATACCTTTAAAAGCCACACATGCTGCAGTAGCCGGAAAGACATTGTTAATGGTGATTTCCATGCTCTGAGTTTTATCGTTCTTGTGAAGAACACGCTTCTTTAGCCACAGGCCTATACAGTATATACGAAACCAATTTACAACCCCACGATATCATTTGCTAAAATGAACAGTCATGAATCTGGCCAATATTTTCCTTTTCCAGGACCGCTCTCGTTGAGGCTCCCCAAGGGTTAAAACTTCTTTCCCGAGATATGAGCTTTCCAGCCGTCGGTATATAAGCGATAAGCTCTGCGGTTCCTCTTTCTGGTGTCCTGAATAACTGCTGCCAGTGTCAGCTGTAGGCTTTCATTCTAGAGATAGCCTCCATCCCCTGGCAATGGCACTGACACCTTTAGTCACAGATGATAGTCTACACAGTATACTGCATATGCACCTTCCAAACCAAACAGCCCAATGAAATGTTGACAGAGCCTTTTGCCTTTCGCCACATAAACAGGGACGGGAGGAAATTGCTTTCGGGTGAGAAAGGAACCTATATTCAGGTTGCAGCGGCACAAGTCTCAGCGGGAGCTTTTTTCTTTACGTGAGGCATTTGTTAAGGCTAATACTGTTTCCATGGGATTAACACGTATCGATGCAGCAAACAATGACTTTAGCTTGACATGAATCCAATTTGTTCTCCGATGAGCTCATTAGTTTCACTGTAGCCAGGTATCTAAATCAGACTATTTGAAGTCGGAGTACAATAATCCATATGACCTTTTTAAACTGTGTTTGTGTGTGTGTGTGCGGCGTGCGCGTGTAGCCCGATAATATTATATAGCCTTTGTTACGTGCCAAACATAGCTGACATGTTGTGACCTTGCAGATCTGCTTTATTTGGTGAACGACACGCATTTATTATAGAAGCTTCAGCATTGTACTGTACAGGGGTGGATCTAGACGTGGACATGGGCAATGCCGCCCTAAAATGGACAGACTGCCCCACCAAACATGATGGCATGCAAAACAACCCAAGATATTTCTTCGTGTCTGTTGCATCTTCAACAACAATTGATGTTATTATCGATGCTTTACTTGACTACTGTAACTGAAAATGGTATGGGTGCAGATGAAGCCGCCCCCATACCATTTTCTCCCCCCCCCCCAATTGTAAAATGTTACATCCGCCCCTGGTACTGTACGTCTATTGTTTTTTCCCTTATAAGGGCTTATTTCCACACATGCACAGAAAACATACTGCACATACGAATGCATGCATTACGGTATTCTTCTCCCTCTGTATACAAACAAACACACCCTTGCATATACCGGTACACACACATATGTGCACCTCCTACATACTGTATATGCATACTATATGCATGCATGCACATATTTAATCATACAGATGCACATACAGTACATAAATAAATCATATAGATCACCATGTACTCTATGTGTGAGTGTGTGGGAGTGTGCTGTGCATGCATAGGCCATGCAGCGCGCTAGATGAAAGTGTGTATTTGTGTAGTGTGCTGTGGGCCTGTCGGTATGCACATGATGCGGCATGAAGCGAGCATGGCATTGGCGGTGACAGAGCCCCCGCGAGCATGCCAACGACTTTAGTCTGTTCCTTAATGGGTTTGACCTGCCAGCCAGGCGGCCACTAATGACAGCCCCGGTGGTGGCCTCACCCACACCATGTCTGGCAGAGCCAGCGTTGGTGGCTCAGAGAGCAGCAGCAATGTCATGGGAGGGGGTGGAGGGGACACTGGTTATCTCAGGCAGTTATACACTTACTGTGGTCCATGCCCATCGTGTTGCGAGTGTTTCAATCCATCTCCTGGTATCTGGCCCCTCTTTCAGGACTCGGTATTTTGGCCTCTCTCTGTTCTGAGAAACGAAACAACAGAGTATTAATGGGGCCTGGATCATCATCTGGATCTCCATATACGGTAGCCGCCCAAAAACTCTGCATCTGACCTCAAATCTGGCCTCCACATATGGAGCTGACCTGTTCTGACATATCATATGTTGATTAGGCCCGGATGTAACATTTCCCAATTGGGGGGCAGGCGAAAATGGTATGGGATGAAGTCGCCCCCATACCATTTTTTCGGGTGACAGGACTTTTATTCGAAAGTGTGAAATGATGATGAAATGGTGTTGGTTTAGTGGTATGACAATTGTAGTTAGTAGTTAGTAGTTGTAGTTAGTAGCATATAGTGTCATTTTAATCATTCAAATAATTTTATTTTAATTATAAGCACTTCAATTTGAAATTTCGGTTGGTATGCATGCCATCATGTTTGGTGGGGCAGTAAGGGCATTTACCCCCATGCCCATGCCTAGATCCAGCCATGATGTTGATCCGTCCCCTACCCGGTAAATTTTAGCCCAATATACAGGTGTCCATTGTAAAAATAAATAAAAAATAAAATAAAAAGCTTGCAATGGATTCATAAAAAAAAACATGCAAGTTTTGTAAATTTGTCCTGCAGAGGATAATGTAGGACGGGTTGGTAATGGATGGGTATTGCTGCTGGTCCATAGCCTAATGCACTTTGCAAAGTGCATTAGGGCATTAGGCTATTGACCACAATGGCTAATGGCTACCAAACTTTTAGCAGCTGACACACAATCTTGTTTGTGAGACCCATGAAATCCATTGAATGAATTTATTATCAAATAGGACATTATTCATTTGTTCTGATGATAATAGGCATATTCCCTGACTGAAATGGTAAGCAACAGTGTTCCTCCATACTTGCAACTTAATGGGGAATTCCAACCATTTCCAACAACCGTACTATGTCATTAATATACCTTAGAGATGTGAGTTGTGTGGATATGATAAAAAGTTCACCCATTGAGTGTTTCCTAGAAATGGAGGTCTGAAAACAATCATTAACATGGTGAAACACAACTTGATGACATCATCACGCCGTGTTTCACCATGTTAATGATTTTTCTTTTTTAGAATCTTTATAGTATCTTTAGTATCTTGTCAATATCTTTTTAAGAGATCTCTATGTCTACTGGTTGCTTATTCTGCTTACGCACAAGTAGGCCATGGCCTAATTGTGTATAAAGCGCAAGTTGGCACTCTACCGAGTACAGATCTAGTTTTTGATGCAATTCATTTTAAATCACCAAATGTTTTCACTCAGTCATTCGATATTTAAACCAGCACCAACCATGATGTGCTTACCTGCAACTTCCTCACACAATGGAATTGGAATGGTGCAGCTAACAGGCAGGTGGTATAATGTAGGCAACCCAGCTTCTAGGATAACCTTGCATCACCAGGCGTTCCATGCAGAATCTTACTCAGCCAGCCATCAGCCAGGGATGAAAATTAATCCAAGTCAGCAGGTTGAGGTATTGTGGTATTATTTATTCCATATTTTTTGTTTTAAGCTAAACCAGCAAACACGATCTGATCTAACATTTCCATAACATTTTGTGTGGGCCATCTTTCCCCAACTGCATGTAGCCTACCAAACAATTCTATACTCTCATTGGTTACTCTTAGCCAGTTTCACCTGTGGACGAGGCTGTGCTGTTGTGGCAATTAATTGCCCAACACCTCCAATCAGGTGTAGCAATGCCCCCCTAAATGTCCCCCTGATTGCCCCACCAAACATGATGGCATGCAAAACAACCCACATTTCAAAGATATTTCAAATTAAAGTGATTATATTTAAAATGTTTTGAAACACTATGCTACTAGCTAACTACAATTGTGGCACCACTAAACCAAAAGCATTTCACCATCAGACCATTAGCTTTATGCATGCTGCGTGTCTGTTGCAACTTCAACAACAACTGATGTTATTATTGATGCTTAGTTGCCTAAAGTCCTGTAACCGAAAGTTTTCGCCTGCCCCCCCAATTGGGAAATGTTACATCCAGGCCTGAGTGGAAAACACAAATTGACTGGAATTAAATAATGCTTGATGTTGATGCATGTGCTCTGATTCACAGTTCGGTCTACGCTGACATGCAGGAATCAATATCAACCTACTTATTGTTGAGTTATGGAAGATAATTGCCTTAGCCTATCATAAATCATTAGATAAACATGGACTAGCGAACCTACTAAGCACAGAGTTCAATGCTTAGGTTAAATATGTTATTGTGTAGGCTATTTATCTAAATTAGCCTATGCAGTGCACTTACATTTACATTTAGCTACGTTTACTTACTTTTGTCCTTAGGCTATGTGATTTTATGAGCAATGACTATTTACACTTCCAATGGAGGTCTTATAAGCTAACACTAAATATAATGGTGGGATACTGTAAGCATACTAGACCAGATTCTATATACAGTATATGGACTTTCCTAAAGGAAAGTCCATGTTGTGGGATTAATTAATGAAATTAAGTATAATAACCACTGAGGTTAATTTAAAATAAGGCTGTGGAAAATATCAACTCAATGGAATTAAATTAATTTTGTTGATTAATTGTGTTGAAAAAGTTCAACACAATTAACTCATGCACAATTAACTCATGTGCACACTAACTCAACCCGCTGAGCATTTTCTCATTGAAAGGGTAGAGCACGGTTTTACTGACTCATACAGCTGTGTCTCCCTGTAACCAGAGCCATAGAGTATAGGTAGAGGATCTACAAGCATTAGTGATGCATTGTAGATCACCTATTTTTATACTGTATATATATATTATTATTTTTTAATAAACAGATCATTTTTTCTCCCAGATTTCTTTTTGGACATAGTTCGACCAGCGACTGAATGCATTTGGATCATCATTCCATAGCCCTAATTTACAATTAGGCACTATTTGTTGAATGGGTTTAATGGGTTTGTTGGAGTGTCGAGTCATTCAGAATCTTTATTTGGACATTCTATATAGCTTCGTTCACATGATATCACATCACACTATTGACAAGTACGGGTGGCTGATATTTGTTTTTGCTATAGTTCGTGTCAATATCAATTTTCGATTTCAATTTTAAAGAGGCAAGAAACAAGAAGAGAAATGCCGGCAGGAAAAAGGAACAAGGAGGAGTTTGCCACAAAAAGTACAAGTTGTAGAAAGTTTTTTCTCCAGATATTGAGAAGCTTGTTTCACAAACAGCACAGCCGTAGGGGTCTCTGGCAGGTCTTCTGGTAGGTCTTGCGTCCTCTAATCATGTCGGTGTACGGTGTGTATACCTGTATATATGCAGTCCAGTCGTGCAGATTCCTGGCAAAATTGGCAGCATCTGCTGCACCGTGCTGTTCTCTTAAGGGCCAAAGGTCGTCGGCTCAACTGTCACATCAAGTTTGTCACAGAGAGCCTCCGCGCGGTGACACAGAGACAAACACGCTACGGTTATAGTTCAGACTCCGCTGATGCATGTGTGACCTTCCTTCCAGTGCAAGGCGTATAGACCCCAGCCCCACGGATGGAGGAGTATAGGAGGAAGAGAGAGAGAGAGAGAGAGAGTGACAGGAGCAGACTGAGAGACGGTACGATGACCGCGGAGGTCAGCGCCGCAGCCAAACGGCCATGAAGAGCATCAGCAGGACGGAGAGAACATGTGGTGTTGAGGTGACCGGGGGGGTAGAGCCCAGAGATAGAGGGAGGAAGAGGAAGCAGCGCATCGTGTCTGCCCTGTCTACCGTGGCGAGGTATTCAACATCCTTTTGTTTGCTTTTTTAGCTTTTTCTGATACTTTTGTATACTGTATACTCCAGGTCTGGATGTAACATTTCCCAATTGGGGGGGCGAGGCAGGCAGATGGTATGGGGACGGCTTCATCGCCTGTGGCGCTTTGAGCCATGGGTGATGAAGCCGCACCCATACCATTTTCAGTTACAGGACTTTTATTAGGCATCAATAATAACATTAGTTGTTGAAGTTGCAACAGACACGCAGCATGCATAAAGCTAAAGGTCTGACTCAGAGAGTTTTCTGTTTTCAATGATGAAATGATGTTGGTTTAGTGGTGACACAGCTGTAGTTAGTTAGTAGCAGTAGTAGTGTTTCACATCATTTACTGTAACTAAATCTAAGCACTTTAATGTGAAATATCTTTGAAATTTGGGTTGTTTGCAGGCCGTCATGTTTGGTGGGGCAGTCGGGGCATTTAGGGGGGCATTGCCCATACCCATGCCTAGATTCGGCCCTACTCTGTACCTCTCTTCCTGTATTTTTGTAGTTCTCTCTCTCTCTCTCTCTCACACACACACACACACACACACACACACACACACACACACACACACACACACACACACACACACACACACACACACACACACACACACACACACACACACACACTCCAAAAACTCTGTCTGTATCACATTATGTTTTTACCTTCTTTATTTTCCTCCTCCCCTAGGCTTATTGTTGCTGTTTCTCTTTAAAGCTGTTTTCCTTTGGCCTCCTCCACTCCCCTCCCCTCACCAACACACACACACACACACACACACACACACACACACACACACACACACACACACACACACACACACACACACACACACACACACAGGTTCTCTTTCCCCTGCTCTATTGCTCCATTGGCTCCAGGCCTGCCTGCTGTCCGTTCCCCTCTCTCGCTCTGTGATGGAGGGAGAGCTCATGGAGTGAAGGGGCAATGAAGCGATCAAGGCCCCCGCTATGGGGATTCACACACAACTTCCTTCACTTTTTTTCCGTCCCCCATTGCACCCCCATTCCACCTCCTCCTCCACCACCCATCGCCCAGGTGGGAGAGAATCATCATCATTCAGTTGTTTATTCTCGTTCCTTTTACGGTTTTCCCCACGATTGTTAACACACAAAGATCTAAACTAAAGCATCAACCTGCAACACACAAATAGTCAAATCTCTAGACATTCAGGCCAGGTGAGCAATTTGCATTTGCTGAAAGTCTGTTTTGTTTTGGTGAGCAATGGAGAATGTTGAAGAGAAACTATACCTAGAGAGAAGCAGAGAGGTGAGAGTGAGACGATGGAGAGAACATTCTCCTACTACCCATGGCTACATGAAGGCATGAGGGCTGTTGCAGCCTGAAAGAGGGACAAAAGAGTGTACATTAGTGTGGAGAAACACAACTTGATGGTAGAGCCGCCATTGGACTGATCTCATGGGGTGAAGTTTGCGACAGCCTAGCTCTGTCTATACTCAGGGCTGAGTATTATTTGGGCCGAGCCTTCCTGTTACCCTACCCATGTGTCTATGCTGCTGTACCCATGTGTCTATGTCTCTCTCACTCCCTATACAGAAATCAAGCCTGATGATGGCAGTGAATAGTTGCATTACCGTAAGAGACCTCCACATGGGTTGCCTCTGTGCCATTCTGTAAGTAGTCTACTGTTGCAAACATCTTCATTATCTTATAATTAAGATAATTGATTGTGCGTGTGTGCTTACTTAAGGCCTTGCCAACAACAGCATCATTAATATACACAGACATTGGAGTATAGTGAAGTGAATGACAATACTGGTAGATATACAACAAAGAATTTAGAATTTCATCACCCCGAGTTATATGTTGCAGCTAAAAATATAACAGAATATTATATGAATAAATGAGCACCTGAACATACAGTCGTGAAGCAAAAGGACAACTTATGGAGGAAAGGAAATTGGAATATATACACGTATAGTATCTTATCATTATGATTTGGCAATGAATTGGATGTGCTATTTAGGTACTGTGATCAAGAGCATCCGCCCTACCTAAGCAGATCCAAAATGACAGGTGGCAGCTGGGGTGGTGGTGGGTGAGCAGCAAAGAAGTAGGATGCATAGTGCGAACTTCCACTTTAAATAAACAATGATACGATACGATAGAGAGCCTCATGGTTCTCACAGAAGCCCAGGCATTAAAGGAAAGACATACACAAGAACACACATACCGACGCACCACTAAAAGACTAAAAATCTAATATATATATACTGTATGAGTGTATATCACTTCCTAAAATGCTACCAGGCTCGGATGTAAACATTTCCCAATTCGGTGGGGCAGGTGAAAATGGTATGGTAATGATGAAGTCGCACTCATATCATTTGCGGTTGCAGGCAGCAGGGGCGAAATCCAAAAGCGACCTCGCCCGCGGGCGCCCGCTTTTGAAAACGGGCGCCCGTTTTTGTGAAAACGGGCGCCCGTTTTCACAAAAACGTTTTCCCGTTTTCACAAAAACGCCCGTTTTCACAAATGGGCGCCCTTTTCAAAAGGTTATGGTTAGGGTTAGGTTAGGTTTAGGCATAGGTTTACTGAGGTTAAGTTTAGGGTTAGAGTTAGGTTTAGGCATAGCCTAGTTTGTGAAAACGGGCGCCCGCTTTTGAAAACGGGCGCCCGCTTTTGAAAACGGGCGCCCGTTTTTGTGAAACGGGCGCCCGTTTTTGTGAAACCGGGCGCCCGTTTTTGTGAAAGCGGGCGCCCGATTTTGAAACCGGGCGCCCGCGGGCGAGGTCGCTTTTGGATTTCGCTGGCTCTCGTTGCAGGACTTACAGCATATTAGGTAAGCATCAATAACATCAGTTGTTGTTGAAGTTGCAACAGACACGCCGCATGCATAAAGCTAAAGGTCTGACTCAGAGAGTTTTCTGTTTTGAATGATGAAATGGAAATTGCAAATAGCAGTGAATATTGATATCTTCAAAAGATGTGAAGCTTATTTTACATGAGAAGGAAAGTTGTGGTCATTGTTCAGAGATCCGATGCTTCAGGCTGTGGGTGTCTGCCTGGCATCGTGATCCTTCTAACACTCTTAAAGTTAAGTTCCCTACAGGGAGGGCAGTGAAGTCCCCGTGGTGCGTTCGGCCGAGTGCACCACCACCCTCTGCAGGCCTCGCTGGTCCCCGGCTCCCGCGGGGAGCTATCTCCATACCAAACAGCCGTGGACCCCCAGTCAAACTGAGCGTTAGCAGCAGAATAGAAGGCTTTCAGGATCAATAAGTTCTTCAGGTGGTTCACCAGAGCGTCTGTTTGTATTCCTCAGTCATGTGCACACTCATGGACTTCAAACTGTTCCTCAGTGATGTGCACACTACATGCACTTCAAAATGTTCACCCTTACGGTGGGGTGAATACAATAGATCTCTGTCCGCAAACCGCCCCCCTTGTTGCCCCTCAGATGCTCAAGATCTGGAATACCTCTATGTATGCCCATGTTCCTACTCCTGATAACTGGGGTGGCCAATCAGGACACAGTATGTAAACATGTTTGCATACAGTATATCCCGTGTCCAGATTGGCTGCCCCTGCAGAAAATGGTCATAGAATTGAGCTACAGTATTCCAGGCCTATCGGCTGGCTGTTGTTGTTTTTTTGCCAACAGCTAATGTGGCCTGGCTTTACCCCGGCTATGCTCAAGAATAGTGGTTTTCAACCAGTGGTCAGTTAAATGATGGGAAAGTTGGTTAACCAGATGTAACTCTTTGAGAGTGTAAAAATGAAACCCAAATGGGCCCTTGCGGGTCCATTTGGGTTTCATGTTTACACTCTCAAGAGTTAAAACATTCATCATCTGGATTAGCCCAAGCCCAAGTTTTTGATCTCTTGTTGGTTTCCCCAAATCCAGCCCAGAACTGTGGACAAAAGCAAAATAAATCTTTATTTTTGGGGTCTGTGGGGCTAAAATGTCATCAAATGGTTGTCTGTGACTTAAATTCTGAATATATTTCTAAATATATAGTGAGACCTGCCTGGTATCATAAAGGTTGAAAACCACTGTTCTATACAAACAACCCGCCCTGTTAACCTGTGGGGGAGTGAGGGGTCTGCTATAGTCAGGAGGAGATGCAGGTATCCTACAGGCACACGCTGTAAGGAATTCAGTAGTCCATACAGCTAGCCTCTGGGATTATGGTGTTAAAAGGCTGAAGTCAATGAACAGCAGCTTAACATAACACCTCCACCGCCCTGTAGGTGAACATTTCCATATACAATACGTATGGATGCAGGGGTGTGTGTGTGTGTGTGTGTGTCTGTGTGTGTGTGTGTGTGTGTGTGTGTGTGTGTGTGTGTGTGTGTGCGCGCGCGCGCACGTGTGTGTGCATGTTCTCTTACATGAGTGCTTGCGTTCATGTGTGCATGCGAGTGTACCGTATATATGCATTTACATGCATGCATGGATGTTTACCTGTGTTGAACATGCACTCACACATTCCCCCTAAAGATGTCCTGCCTCTCACACAGGCTTCATTATCTTCTCACTCACCTTAACAAGCCGTTTATTCACGATTGGCCCAATTAGTTTCAGTAATCTGAATCAATTTAGCTGTTCTCTGCTCTCTTCTGGGCTTTAAAAAAAGGAAGGATGGAAAAACACATGGTAGCTCTACCCATAATTACCCTATTGTCCCGAATATAAGACGACACTGGTTATAAGACAACCCCCATTTTTCAAGACTCAGTTGTGTAAAAAGTAGATTGAATGTCAAATAATATAGCCCCCAAATATAAGATAACTCCATTTTTAGGATATTTCCAATTCAGGCCAATAGGGTAATACAAGAATCGCCATTGGCGAAGATAGCCATCAATTCATTGAAACAATAGTTATAGGCTATACCCAGCGTTATGGCCGGTGATTGTCAGCAAACATACCTTAGTAGTCCTATTGTTTAATCGGGCCCTAACACTACTCGCCGTTAGCATCGCTATAGCATTGTCTTGCTGGCTGTTGTTGTCAATCCCAGATGGCATTTCTGGTCAAAACCAGAGGAGTCACAGTAGTGACTTTATGGGGGATGTCATCTTACTCAAAGGCAAACAAAGAATGGATCGGCCACAGAGGCGGAATCTTTTCATAATGTTTATGTGGGCTGCACACGCACGCACACAGCCTACTGTTGTATTGGCTTGGCTAGAGGAGGCTTCATTGTTAGAACAATGTGTAGGAACAACACTGTACTCTATGCCTACCTGCACACTATACCTTGCAGGTAAACAAAAGCCACCTGATTAGCATTTGAATATCTGATGGCCCTGTTGCGCCCAGGCAGGGAAGAAGGAGAGGGGCTGGGGGGTACAGTAGTGCATAATCAGTCCATATCCTAATGTTGCGTCCCCCAACGCGCTGCATCGGCCGAGCATGGCCCGAGGTCGGCCGCAGTATCACTTAGTGAGCTCATCATGGAAGCACGGGAGCAGCGGACCTCTCTCTCTCCGAGAGGCATTATGGTTTAATTGCAGTTCCAGCAGGTACACGGGGTGAGCAGGGGTTGTCCCTAATGCGCCAGCAGCTGGGTTTAGAGCCATGCATCAGCGTCACTCTGCTGGCCATTAGAGCGCATCTCTCCGTGTCGCCGCGCTGGTATTGATCTCTGCGCGCTGCTCATTTGCATCCGATGCGGTGCCGCATGCACGCAATTATCATTGCTCTGATGAAGATTTTCAAATACGTGTCAGGGGGGGTTGTGTCCGCGACCTCGAGCATTAACGATGCACGGTCCGTTGCCATGGGCGCCCCGCCGCGACCCTTGTTTCGTTTCAATCTCATTATGTTGTGACATCTTGGCGCGGCAAGAATAACTTCAATCTGGTGTAATTAGCTCCTACGTATAATTAAGGCACCTCTTGTGGCGCTGTGAGTCTGCTGTCTGATAGTTTTGCTGTGGTGTGCTATGTTGTTATTAGGGTAGAAAAAGAGGGGGAGGCATAAGTCATTTGCCTGGCTCTGCTTTCATCTAATGATTGTCCCCCTCAATGCTTGCTGCTGGTATACACGGGGCTTGCACAAAAGCTCCGTGCTGCGTGCGCACATAAACCT